>JAMKCH010049071.1:0-15157 GCA_023653785.1 Ophioderma brevispina | reverse complement strand
CTTCAATTGTTGGCCAGTAAATTTATTAGAATCGCGCCCTCTTGCCTTAGTGTTGCTGCATGGTTTGGGGTTGTTTTGACCACTGTGATTAGCATTTTCTGTGATGTGGTTGCCGGGCCATGTGATTTGACATTCTTGATATGTATCCAGTGTGAGTAAATGAGGCTCTTTGCAGCATTTGTGAATTTGTTATTAGGCAAAAATATCAGAGGTTGAAAAAAAAATGAAATGTTCTTCTGCATTGAAAAATGTACTTTGATCTTTCCTATCTCTCATATTCTGTCAGTTTGTGTGATGTCACAAATTGGATTCTGCAGCCTGATTGTCAATTATGGCTATTCAATTACTCCTGGTGTGAAAGATTACCTTTGGATTGAGTGAAGGCAAAAATAATCATGCTTGTAGCAAAATACTCCACTGAAATGATTTCTTTTAACATAATATCAAAAATTATATTCTGCTGCTGTATCTCAAGAAATATCTTGAGATCAGAAATCAAAAGTTGGATCAAGACAAGAAAACTTCCAGCACTCCATATACGTTCATATAAGTTTTTCACACCGCGTAGTCGTGTGTGGCCAATTCAACAACTGCAATCAACAGAATAGTGTATGTTTATTCTAACAATATTAATGATAACATGTGTTCCTGAGCCCATTTTGTATCATTTTTGTGTAAAAATAGGCTGCTTAAATTTTACACTCCTTAATTTGTTTATATATCATATTACACCTCATGAATTTCAGCACCAAAATCATGCTATTTCATTGCATGATTACTGTTACGCGTGCTATTTCCCTATGGAAATGATTGAACTATTTCCCTAAACTCGTCCCTCAGAGTCACAGTGAGGTGTAATAAAACAAATACTACACGGTCTATATTGGGGAAATAGAGCATACTATTTCCCCTGTAACTAGCTAAGGGCCTGCTGATAGGCCCGTAGCCAGTACCTCGGGAAAATAGTGTGCCCTATTTTCTCTAACCCATGTAGTTATTTGTAAAATAGGACTGATATTTTTGATATACCATAACTTCATACCCAATAAGGTGATTGAGGTCTCAATTTTTTATCCTTGAAACGTAAGTAAAATGATGTAAAGTAAATCTCATTTGACCTAACGAGCCTCATTTACTTGTGCTGGGTTCATATATTTGATTCACATTTACATGGACATCAAATATATTTACATTACATTATTCTGTTAATTTTTTTTTTTCACATTTCATGAAAAAAAGTAACTTTTCAAATAAATTGTGCCTATGCTTAACTATTGGGCCAAAACAACTATTGGTATTGGAGAACCCGCCCGACCCTAAAATTTGAACCAGACCTAACTTTTTCAACAAAGAAATGATGAAAATCGTCAGGAATAAAAAAAAAAGTCAACAAGCTGAACCCGGGTACTGAATAAAGGCTCTCTCCAGAGTTCCAACGAGTTGTTTGGTCATTGTGTGATTTTATTAGCTTGCATGGTCAGCATAAGCACAGGAAAGTGAATGTTAAAAAAAAAAAAATCCGCCCACGCCATACCCTATTTTGATGGCCTGTTTACTCCAATACACAATTTTTTTCCTTATTTAGAGGCGGATTATGCTTGCCCCAAAATGCATCTTGAAATGGGACTCTTTCAGCGAGGGGAAACTGCACCCGGCTCTGGTTGTAATATTTGATATAACCAATGTTAGTGTCTAATTCATGTCAATATTTATGTTCAAGCCCTGACTACCAGCTCAGCCAACATTTCTAGATACGAGGTTTTTTTTAGACTACAACACTTGCCATCTGGTCGTCCATGCCCTGGTCCTTTCTAAGATTCGAGTATGGCAATGGGGCTTTTTACTCCTCGGATCTAATAAGAGCGAGTTGCAAAAGACTTCAACAGTCGTATAAGAAATGGAAGTGCCGTAAGCTGATTAGTCAAGCAAAGAAATCTGATCATGCGTACAACCATTCCTGCACAAATTACAGGTGACCAATTGAGGAAAGAATTGGTTATGAAGGTAGCTCTGATTTTTTTCAAATGTAATTAACATATTTCAACAATCTATCTGTCATCTTGTTGTTCCCTACTGCCTAATAGAAAGGGCCTTCGTTCAGTTGCCTGTACCAACCCTTTGGGTACCAAACACCATCAGAATGCTTGTATCTGCTAAACGCAGGACCTTCTCTTTTGCCGCCCCACGTATGTGGACATGAATTGGCCCGCAAACATCGGGGAGTGCAGTACAGTTGTCAAGTTCCAAGCAGATCTTAAAAACCTACTTGTATCGTTCTTCAAAATTAATTCTTGGGGCTGTAACATCCTCCCCCTTAAAATTTTCCTTTTTTTCTTTTTCTCTTTGCCAAGCACTACGATCTCAATGTGCAGGCGGCTATATAAGCATTTAAATGTATGTATGTATGTAGTTGCTCAGTGGGGCAAAAGTGAGATATACTCAACAACTGCATTCAGGAAGCACATGGTTTACTGGTTCTCACAGTGGTAGCTTTAATATGTTGTATGTGTGTGGTTTATTCTGACAGCGATGTAACCTTTCTGGAGAATTTCCAGGATTTTTTGGATTTCTGGTCATAAATAAAAAAAAAAATGTGGAATGTAAAAAAAAACGTGTTGTTTTTAAACTCCACCAAAGGACCCAGTTTTAGTACCAATTTATTTTAGAAAAGGGGGGTCTGTGTACCCTTAAATCTCATAAGAAAATGTTCCATCGGCGATTCTCGGATTGTTTACACTAAAATTTGAGCTTGCCATTTGTTTACTCTTTTGGATTTCAGGAAAATGGGGGACTACTCCATTTGTTCAGCTCTGTATTCCATTATTTGTATTAGTTATATGTACGAACGACCTTTCCTTTTGTTTGGTTGCGTGGGGTTGCTGGTGTTTTAGACCGTGCGTTGGTATACCATTTATTATGGAGTTACGTAAGGGCGACAAGGTGAAAACTGGTGGAAAAGAGAAGCGGGTTGACGAGATTCTCGACATGATAGATTGTGGCCGTTTTATAAAAGATGCGAATTAAGTATCAATTTTGCAATAATTTATGCGAATTTTCCTGCAAGGCCTGTTTCCAAGTTCTGGAGTGCCGTCAGGCGTATAATGACTTTGATGTACCTTGGTGGATGGAAGCGGGTTGAAGAGTATTCGACCTGATTAGATTTTGGGGCGATTTCGGGCAGATTGAGTTGCAAAGGAGCTAATATATGCAAAAATCAGCGAAATTGCTATATTTTTTTTAAAAACTGACATGGATTACTCAAAATTCCTGCGCTGCATAATAGCCTATCATGGGGCACATCTTTTTTGCAAATTTGAAGTAGGATAATGGGCTATGGTATGCAAATGAAGTAATTAATATGCTAATGCTTGTATCTCTGAAACGGTGCTTCGGATAGGCAAAATTTCCTTCATCTACATGAGCGATGAGGGGGGAGGGGGGCGGGGAGGGGGTTCAACAGGGAGGGGTGCGGCCCCCGAGGAGTTCGGGGGTGGGGATAAACAGGGGTCTTAGGAGGGGGGGGTCGCGGTGGATAGGGGGGAGGGGGGGAGGGGTGGGCGTCGGAGGGCCGCGGTGAAGGAGGTGGGTGGGGTTTTTGGGTTGTGGGGGGTGGTGGTGGATAAGGGTGGGGTGATGGGGGAGAGGGCAGTGGGCGGGAGGCGTGGGTGCTGTGGGGTGTTGCGGAGGGAGGTGGAGTGTTGCGGGGTGGTTTGGGGACGGGGTAGGGTGTTGAAGTGGAATTTATAACGTAGTGCGTGCGCAAAATTCGGCGGGGAAATATTTTACGCATCGCGGTGTGTAAATACGAGTTCGCCCTTGTTTCTCCTGAAAGTGACCCCAAACTATTGGTATACTTTTTGACAAAATTCTACTATTTTCCACCCATTTTGACCCCTGTACAAACATTACCCCTTTAAATACAATTCTATTGTTTTGATTTTGGTGAACTTAGATATGGTGTTCTTAAGTTTTCTTAAAGGTGGCATTTCATGATTCCAGAACCTTTCGTTTATTCCATTTTTCAAAGGTCTCCTGAGAAAAGCTGTCACAACTTATAGTGATCCCAACCTTGGCGTTTGGTTATGAGCAAATGTTGTTTCCCCGGTCATAGACCTACGTGCAACAATGTTGGTGTTTACGGACAGAAAATAAAAATTGCGAAATTTCTTCAGATACAACCAAATTTGACGTAAGATTATAGTACAAATGGATTACTAATGTTAAAGCGGCACTGGCACATTTTCACAAAATATGAAATTTCTAAATTTTAATGCAACTTGAATAATCTAGGCCATTGGAAAAAAAATGGAGCTATATTTTTTAATTATAAACAATAACAACGCAAAAAAAAAACAGTAGGAATTTTAAGAGGCTAAAGAATACAGGTTAAATTTATGTAGGCAAATTTAAGTTTGCTTAAGTTTTAATCAACCAAATATGCTCTATTTTATGAATTACCCAAGGAATAATAATCATTGATGATATTTCAAACCAAAAAGGGGTCCGAGACAGCGTCAAAAAACAGGGTTCTTGCCATGGGAAAACAGGTTCCGCATGTTTGTTTTCTTGTGGTTAAATGCCATTTCTGTTGTTCCTGGATAAATGTGCCGGCTGGCTGGCAAACATTAATTATCTAAAAATCATTTCTGTTTAACCCATACAGGGCGATGATTTGGTCTTAAACATTTCAGGTGAGGGTAATGTCTATATAATAAGCCTTTAACCCATGCAAAAATGCAAATGTTGAAAAATCGTGAGGGGCACACTATTTTCATAATGTGCCAGTGTCGCTTGAAGGGAGTTTTCAGATGATATAAAAATTCTCAAAAACTTTTTTAGGAAAGTCAGGGGAAGACGAGCTGTGGATCCAAACGCCCCCTTTAATACAATCTTAAGAAAAATTATTCTTTTGCAATAGTATGGGGTTGGGGTGGTGGTAGTTCCAATGATTTTGGTTAGATTCACTGAGTTGTGACGCATATAGGGGTGGTTGTTTAAGTTGTTGAGCGCAGCCTGAAATTTGGAGCGGAGCGGATCTAAACTTAGAAGCTTGTTGCTATGTTTAAAAGATCAAAAAATTGCAAGATCTGGAATTCCCCCATAGAGTTATTATATATGAAGTGAGGTAATTCGGGTGATGAATTCTGATGGGCAGCTAGTGTAAGGTTAGTTTATGCAGAGGATGATGAAATGATATTGTTAGCAAAGGGGGAATCTATCTGTGAAGTAGGTTAAGTAGTAAATAATACATGGAGGATCTCTGCCAGCATACACACTAACAATTAGCTAGAATGCGAGTCCTAGTTTTACTCTGCATTAAGGAGAAGACATTGTAAAGACCTAGTGCCAGATACTATAATTTCCATGTGGAGCAGAGTGCTGTAATTATTCTACGGTCGTCTTGAAGCCAAAAGTGCTTGGAATCAACATAAGATTCCAAATTGTGACAGATAGAAATCGTGGTGTTGGTGATTATCCTGGACTGATATACGGTGGATTTATGATCGTCGAGGGACTTAATTTAACATTGACGTCTTGAACTGGATGGACAAGATTACCTTCAGGATTGATGAGAAGATTCCCTTGGAAATAATACCTGAGGAGTTTTGTATGAACTTGTAAGTCTTGTGCGCTGTCATTTTTAGAGTCTTCGCTGAGGACATATCATCGTTGAACTGCAACGCCTCAAATAGGATACTAGAACTACTTTATAAGTATAATACATTAAATTGTGGGGGGGGGGGGAGGGAAGGAGGGAAAAGGGGGGGGGGGACAGACCACATGCGTGGAACCATAGGACAAAAGAGGAGAAAGAGGGGAGAGGATGAGAAAAGGAGATCACTGTCATTAATTTGTATCAAACCGATTAGTGGTATAGGCAAAGCGGAAGGAACCCACAGTATGTGGAAGGAAGCGGCAGGCAGCCATTCCCGTTGATGTTGGTACTCTAGGTTTCTTGTGGTCGGCAAACATGCGCCGGAGTACTGGTGAATTTCTTAACGATTTTACGTATCTTTTGCCTCTCTAGCTATAGAACCTCTTTGCTAACAGCATCGAAAAATGCCATTTGTGGTGTTCAGTTAAGCTGTGTAAGCCCTTATATATGTTGAGGAATTGCGCACGTTATGATAAAAGCGCCAAAACTTTCCATAGTTGTAGCATGGCCTAAGACTAACATTTTTCAGATATGTGCCCAATCGAGGATACCCATGTTGGCAAGAGAGGGCGCTTTTCAAAATGGCTGCCAAGTTTTTTTTTTTTTTTTTTTTTTTAATTATATTAATTATTCTGATTAAAATGGAACATTCTTTAATATTGTGTGATATTTTCCTCATTACCAGATACATTACAGGATCATGTTCAGACCATACTGAGATATGAATAGTTAATAAGCTTGAGGGCGCTTTTCACGATTGGCTGGCCACAATTTCAACCACACCATTTATCGAAATATTGTAACTATTAGTTCTCAAGGTAGATAGACATGGATGAATATGAGAATCTTTTCCTGGAGATAGCCAGTTGCACGCAAGTGGGTGTCCATCGCTTTTCTACCGGACGGGATACACATCAGAAAGTATCTTTAACATAGTGGCCTAAACTGGTTTGACCATTATATAAATATCCGTTGGCTAAAAGTCAAAAAGTTGTTCAGTTTCATTTCTGGCTCAGACACTATCACTGGAAACCCAGTCCGTCCTCCTGATCTGCGTCCGATCTGTATGAGAAGGCAACGTTTCGCCACTGGATGTAGAAGTTTGTCAGTTTGATTATGGTTGTGGCATCGTTTGCCCCTAGACAGTGTCCTTTTAATTTCTAGATGCTCTCCCGTGCTTATTCGAGTACCTGGCGACTTAGCATAAAAGCATGCATCCACAATATTCTGGCCGAATTTCGCTTAGGGAAGTTTGTCCTTCACAATACTAAATTTTAGCTCTTGCAATAGCCCACTGTCTGAGCAAAACAACAGACTGATTAAAGGACCACGGAGGGGCTGCGGTAGTTTATATAAGAGAACCAGGGCCCTACGTCGATTGAAGAAACTGGACCAGACGGGTAGCAAGCATGATTACAGAGTTTGACGGAGAGAGGAAGAAATAGTGATGGTGACAGGTGATGAAACAAATACAGGTCACCATGAACGGCTGCCGCAGTTGCCAGCATCATTTGTAAAGGATGTTTGTTCCCTCTTTCAGTTGATAAGAGATGTGGGTGGTAAGCTTTTTTCTAGAGAACCCAATGAAATTGGATGATTCAGTAGAGAAGAAACAGTCAGAAATGCAGAAGTGCTTGGCGACCGGCGCAGTACACTGAATTTATCAGGGAAACAACTTCAGGCCTTTTGTTCCATTCTTTCTTGCTTGATATTTGTGCTCATAATAGACATTGCCTGACGAACGGTGTACATAAACCGTAACGATAGAAAAGTCTACGACTACGTTTTCCAGTCTTAACCACATGTGAAAAGACCTGGTTATCCTAAAAAAAATCTCAACTCCCAGTTTAGCAAGTTACACTTGATAAGTCATGTCCACAGACCTGAGAAGATATTATCTAAAGTAGTACTGCGCGAGGAGGGCTCCGGATTAACTTTATCAGTCCTTCATAGCAAATGATGCATGCAATAAACTCAAATAATCCGGAAAAACGAGGGTTCATGTGGATTTTTGCATCAGACGGGTCCGTTACTAGGTTTTGTTTGAATTTGCGATCGTTTAATGGGGTCTGAACTATAGAACATTAGCGATTATTAAAATTTAAGTTTTTGTGGGGTACTCGGGGATCGCAGACACGGAAAAAGTGAACACGCAATCGCTATGAGGCGCATCCCTTTTTTCACCACAATGGCAATGCCTTTCGGTATGATTCACGGCCCAGTCGGAAGAAGTTCAAATGCTGGTTTCAATTTACGCAAACTTTTTTTTTTAATTTTAGAAACAGGATACGTACTTACCCAGACCACCATATAACAGGCACTACAGACTGATACTGCAGGAACAGCTCCCTCTATAGTTTCTGTGACATCTTGTCATGGGGGGGGGAGGGGGCACTGATCCCGAAAAGGTAGGTAAGATATGCGGCCTCAAGGCCCCCATATGGAGTGTTCACAGAATTGGGGTCAAAGGTCACGCAGGGGTCATTATTACAGGTCATGTCGTCCTTACCCTCCTTTTTGTTGTTTCTGCCACAAATCAATTGCTATAATCACTGACTGGTCGAAGAACCGCTGCACCCAAGCCACCTATGGTGGTTTTACAGATTGGGGTTTTTTCAAAGAATGTCGGGGCGCGGCAGAGGGACACAGAAGAAAACAGGGTACCGAAGGGGGTCATTACAGGTCATGTCGTCCTTACCCTCCTTTTTGTTGTTTCTGCCACAAATCAATTGCTATAATCACTAGACTTGGTCAGAAGAACTGTTGACCCAAGACCCATATGGGGCGGTCATTCAGGGGTGAAACCTGGGGCAATCTCTCTAACCCCCTCGATTTCAAAATGTAGCTTCGGTAGCGATCCCGCTACCGCCCAGCTCTAGTCGTTTCGAGCAATTGTTTCTGGAAGAAGTACCACACTCAGCCCCTGTGGTACCAACTCGACACGACATATGCAAACTGGCCCCAGGTAATACCAAAACTCGTCCAAGTATGCTAACTGCCCCAGGGCCCAGGTAATACACCAAAACTCGACCAACGTATACAAACTGCCCAGGTACCACAAACTCGTCCGACTTGGTAAAACCCATTAGGATTTTATATTCGGTACTATTTTATATATGATGCGTTGATGTGTTTTAATACTAATGATAGGCCTAGGTGCTTATGAGAGTTATGCGGGGAGTTGAGTTATGGTTCATTTTTACCCGCCTCTTTTCAATAATGATGCAAAGAGACATTGGAAGGGAATATTTTTAGCTAATGACATGGTAATGATTATTGAATACATGAAAGAGAAAGCAAAGAAATCAAGATTAATGATTGTTTAAGAAGTAACGCTATACTAGGCCTATATGCGTTGTCGCATTCTCATTATCCTTAATTGGCAATATTTTTTCAAATATGTATTATCTTTAATTTTGTTGGACATGTGAATGACAACAAAGTCGTAAATGACATTGTTTGGTCTCTCATCTTCTCTGTTTCATGTTTACCAAAAAAAATTGTTGTTCGTTCGCGTTGCCGAACAGTGCACTAAAATTACAATGCAAAGTACCTTTTAACGTGAAGTTAATCGGTGCTGTACGGTCATCTAAGCCTCATCTTTTACCCGGCTTTTACCTTTTAATTGTTGTTGGTTAGCATAAGCCTCTTAATAAGCAAAGTAGAATAATTAACATTGAAAAAAAAATATCTATATGATGAAAAATATCGGAGCTTGGAGGCCAAACATCACCCAGAAAACAAATTTTGCTCGATCCATCAAACTCGGTTTTGGTGGAACCCCTCCCAATCTAGCTTGACCAGGCGGGTGACACTGTGTACAAATGCCCATACACAATTTCGATATCGATGGTGATAGCGCCACCATTTTGGATAAGCTACCTAATTATTATGCATAAGTATTCATGACGTAAACCGGGGTGCGGAGGATGACACGTAGCGTAATGCGCCCACGCCAACGACTGGCGAACTATAAGCTACGATTTCATGCCAGATCAGTGTTGCAGTACGCATCCAGTCTCTTGATCGAGTGTCCTATCCCGATGCTATTTGGATCCTAGCCCTGGCTTGAACAGTCATAGCCCGGGCGAAGCCGACCACAACCCAATATGGAGAGTGTCTAGTCAGACCAACCTCGGACTACTCCCAATCCCCTCTATTTAGCAAGTTGAATAATTATCTTGAAGTTTGGAGTATTATTTGTGGTATCAGACTAGTGTTTGTAACAAGTTTGGGACCAATTTACTAGTTTGTAGTAATGGGGCCGAGTTGTACTACGTGGGACGAGGTGTATACTGCGTAGGGCGAGTTGTACATGGGGCCAGTTTGTAAGGGGCCCGTTTGTTTACATGGGGCGAGTTTGTACTTGGGGCGAGTTGATTTCCGTCGTGACTCGTGGTACATTTTGGATGCTTATTTTGCAATTAACGTTGCTCGTTGAGCTAATTTTTCGTAATAACTATTTTTTGCAGTGGTGAAGATAACCGCATAATGCTGATGCTCATGAGGTATGTGTTGGTGCTGTCCGTGGTACCTTACCATAGATAACGAGCATAATATCACGTGGGACCGTCATCGGCATACTATTTCAGGATTAAAAGATTTCGGCCCAGTTGAGCATGGGACTGTGTGAGCTTGCCCTCGTTGCTTGGGCTTTTGACTTGTATAAAGTAGGAACTTATCTGTCTACTTATCTGTCTACCGTCGGTACCTGCTTGCTGGATATTTGTGCTCATACTAGACCTTTCCTGACGGACGGTGTACATAAACCGTAACGATAGAAAGGTCTACGTTTTCCAGTCTTATCACATGTGAAAAGACATGGTTATCCTAAAAAAATACCAACTCCAGTTATCAAGTTACACTGTGTAGTCTATGTCACAGACTGCGAAAGATATTATCTAAATTAGTACTGCACGAGTCTGACGAGAGATTAACATTATCAGTCCTTCATAGCAAATGTATGCATGCAAATAAAACTAAATCTCAAATATATCCGGAAAACAAAGGGGTTCTATGGAGATTTTTGCATCAGAGGGTCCGTTACTATGTTTTGTTTTGAATTTGTATCGTAATTGGGTCTGAACCTATAGAACCTAGCGATAAAATTTAATGTTTTTGTCGGTACTTCGGTGCTCGCAGACACGGAAAAGTGAACACGCAATCGCTATGGGCCGAATCCCTTTTCCCCACAATGGCAATGCCTTTCGGTATTATTCCAGTCTTAAGAATTTCAAATGCTGGTTTCAATTTACGCCAACTTTTTTTTTTAATTTTAGAAACAGGATTCGTACTTACCAGACCACCATAACAGGCACATCAAGCTGATACTGCATGAAACAGCATCCCTCTAGAGTTTCTGTGAACATTCTTGTCATGGGGGAGGGGGCACTGACCAGAAAAGGTGGTAGATATATGCGGCCCTCAAGACCCCCTTTTCAGCTGTCTCTGGCAGTTCGCAAGGGTTCCATTTCAGCATGTTTTAGTTCACAGGACCCCCATTTCAAGCAAAATTTTGATTTTTTAACTGATTTAGTGGCTTAAAGGTCCAAATATTTCGATTTTCAGTTGGCAAGACCCCATTTGTGAAGTTTTGTTTAGTTCGTAGGTGTGGTCCCTATCCAAACTAAAGTAGACTTGCATAATGGTACAGGATGTGCTGCTCCAGTGGGTAATTTGTTTACATTTTTTTTTGCAGGAGAAATAGACATAAGGTCCCATTATCCCCCAAAATGATCTATATAAAACATTAGTGCTGGGAATAAAGGTGAAACCCTGTATGAACGCTGTCGGAGTTTCTGACCACCACTCGTGTTCCAAGAGCAGGTCTTCCTAATAGTTATAGGGCAACTCTAGTGTTATCTTTTTTAGCCATTGTTTTTGCTTAAAAAAAAAATTAAAAGCTAGCAAATGAGGAAAAAATAATAAACTGCATTTTGAAGGATGTGTTGGCAGAATACTGAATTCATCCAGAGGTGATTCAACCTCCGACCACTGTATCATGAGGCCAACTATCCAACCATTATAGCAGTGAGGATTGAGATCTAAATCTACTTCGTGGCATTCATTTATTGTAGCATCTAGCAAGTAGCATGCTCTATGATTTTTATTCAAATTTTCGTTAGCTTGTTTATTACCCTATGGTCCACTTGAGATTTTTATATCATCTGAACTGTTAGCTTTAGTTAATCCATGTGTCCCTAATCTTACGTGCAAATTAAGTAGTATCTGTAAGAAATTTGTAATTTTGAAACAAGCAATGCTCATAACACAAAACCGCAAGATCGGATTCAACTCAATTTTTAAAAAGCTTGTCCCACAGATATATGGTGTACAAGACTAAAACAAAGGTCCGCGAAAAATCACGAACTGCACGTAGGTTCTATATCCGGGCTATAAGGCTTATGCTGATAGTGTCGATCAAGGCGTGAACCTTTCAGCCAAATTAAGAGTAGTAGTAGGCTGGGCAATATAGATATGCACTTAATCATTGCAAGTATTTCTTTTGACACTTGTATTCCAAACCATGTTGGGACAGGGGTATAACCAGACCTTGGGATTCCTTTGCTAAATCCCTTTAATATTAGCACGGTAGTTGTGAAAAGGGCATTGTGTACTATAGATATTGCTTGTTAACATCAAAACACACAAGTTTCATTCCATGATACTGCACGGGTCCGTATAGACAAGTGACAACGTGTCAGGCTTTGTAGGTGAAGTTGAGAACACGATAGTCAAAATTGGAACAAGCACCTTTAACATATGGGGTCAGCATTTTATTACTTCAACCAATGGTACCCTTAAATGGAGGTGAATTCGGTATATGATGGCATTACAGTATTTTGGTTATGAAGCTCACCCTTATGTTATAAAGGAATTAGGTTTTTCCAAATTGTACATGTATTTGCATGTGATCTGTTTCACCACTGGTGGTTTTACAGGAGTTATTTAGAGCCGTCAGCTAATAGTAGACTAATAGCAGCAGGACGTGTAATATGTATTGGTGCATTTTACAATAAGCAAAAAACCCAACTTAGGCATTCTATTTTTACTTTCCCATGTTTTATTTTTTTTTCTTTTTCAGTTGAACAGTAATGCTGTGCGTTTAACTTCTAAGCACAGCGTCAGTGCCATCTCATCAATTTCTCGCACCAGCAGCACCATGGCAAGCATTCCATCTCTTTACTCATCAGTACAGTCACTGTGATAGGAAGTGCCACTTCAACCCGCATCATAATCTCGCCCACCGATAATAACAACTTATGTATTCCTGGACACTCTTCCCACAGATGGTCTTGCAAGTTTCAAATATTTGAGGTAATTTAAAATTCCATGGCCCGATCACTATAGCTTTGGCCTCAGAACCTCAGATTTTATCTAATTTTTCACCCAAAGGAGTCAAAATATTTGAAATTGAAGTAATTACAGTGAAGTGAAAGATAAGTTTGTAAAATTTTCCCAATTTTTTTTTTTTAATTAAAAAAAATGCCAGAAATGGGAAAAAAATGGTACTCAAAGATATGAATCTTCATTGAATTACGTGTTGTGGAAAAGTGTCCGTATCATCAGTAATGACTAAAATATACGGTATTTTTCCTTATTAGATTGCTTTCAGCTGTAGCATTTGTAGGGTATATTAGGACAGGGGCGGTGGCAGTGGGGCGGCTTCCCCCACCCCTGAAAATTTCAAAAATCAGGAAAATCAGGGGTTTTAAGCAATAAATTGCATAAAAATTAAGGGTTTTTAACTTATATATATGAGTTAATTTTGTACTGTTTCGGCCCCCCAGGATATTTTTGCCCCTACTATGATTTTACCCTGGCGCCGCCCCAGTGTTAAGATGCCCATACTTGTTGCAGACATGCAAAAATCTGTTTTTGATGCTCTTTTCAATTTTCTGATTTAGCAAATCACCGATAGTGTCTGTAAGATGGCAACAATTTTTTTCTCATTTACCCTGTGAAATCACAGGGGTAAAAGATGTTTGGATTGGATATTATGAGCAAAAATGTGGTAGACCAACATTTTACACAGTACTCTACAGGGGCTTACAATATCAAATGTTAGCTCTCACATAAAAATGGATTGAATATTGGCACAAACATTTTACAGATGGGTTTTTGAGGTTAAGGTCATCCAATCAAGACAAAAAATATGTCACTAAATTGGGTCATTCCCTTTATGCCGTGTTGTCACATTTTACCCCTATAGGGGTTTTGATTTTATCACTTTTGGATTTTGTTAGATTAAAGGCACTTTTGATGATTCACTTAATCAGGAAGTCTTAAAAAATATTGGTATATTTGTTAGAGATGCGGGTGCAGTATTGTCTTGACCTACACACAATTAAATGGAGGCTTTACATTTTGAATTGCACAAGTGTTTTCTTCCTTCTTACCAATTTATCATATGAAAAGGTACACATCGGATTATGTATCCAATTATAAGTCATTCCTAATATTTTTCTGATTTCATGGTCACTGACAGTGCCTTTAATGTTTGGATATTCTGATTTAGATTTAAGGTGCATTTCATTATCCTATCACCTCATTTTTGTGTCATCTGCAAGAATTGCAGAAGGCACATAGGGATTACTCTAGTCGTATGCCTGTGTATCAATGTTTGTATCTGTGTGTGTGTGTGTGTGTCTGTGGTTAAAATGTTAACCCTTAATATATTTCATACTGTATGAGTTCCGTAAGGGTTACAGAGATGTAACTTGGTTGAAAGGAGGGAGGGGTGGGGTGACATGTTGGTGACCTCATTTCTGGGAATATCTTGGTTTGTTCACTGAAAATTCTATTATAAGTTTGGTAAATGTTCCCTTTTTATTGCAAAGCTGTGTAACATTTTTTTTATTATACCACTTTCTCTTTGTGCAGGTTAACAGACAAGATGCTGTATAGCCCACTGAGCAAGCACATTCATATTATACAAGCGATGATATATGGTTACTTCACCATGTGTACCAAGCTACCACTTGAGCAAACTACACTTCATGTACTGTGTATAAAAACTTAATCTAAAGTCAAGTTCTATACCATACCTGCTGGGGGGTAAACATTAAATCCGATGAAATTTCTGAGAACGAACTTCACTGTCTGTAGGGTCTGAAAATCTGTAGGCACCACATAACTTAAGAGCCAAGAGGTTATTAAATATATTCATCTGAAACTGAGACTGCCTTTTCTGCTGTCCACCCATCTGAAGAGAGTTAAGATTTTCTCACTGTCCTTTGATAGCTCATGGACATTATTTTCTAGACACCCATCACAAGAGCCAAAAGGTTTGCTCATCTCAAACTGAGACTTCACTTTTTGTACTGTCTGCCCATCGGAAGAGTGTTAAGATTTTCTAACTGACATTTGAATGCTAATGAATTATGCAAATAGAATGCCTTGTAACATCAACATTCACTGAACCAACCTCAATGTAGCCTTGTACATTGATAATGATATCCAAAGGTCACTTGCAGTCATTATGCCAAGGATATGGTATTC
>JAMKCH010049070.1:0-19127 GCA_023653785.1 Ophioderma brevispina | reverse complement strand
TGTTTCCATTTGTAACTTATGGACTTTTTCACATTCATGCGGGACAATTGAATATTAATTATTAAAGAACATATACAGATGTTGTCTTTAAAGGAATTTATTAGGGGAATAGGAGCCAATTTTTGGAAAAAATAAGATGTTATCGACGTCACGATGATTGGTTTATTATTTTTGCTTCGGGGGAGCCATTCAGGTAAAAATGACGTACGTATCCCTACATTGGAAAAAAAGCAACGATTATCGTCATCGTACGTCGGTTTTTGAATCAGTACGGAAAAAGGTTAAAATGTTTTACTGTTTAGACATAATAAACGGTGTCTTTTGAAAAAATAATCGCACTTTGGGTCAGAGGTCATGTACAGACCTTGATTTAACATAGTCGGATTTATAATAGCTCGGTCCCCCCGAAGAGCAAACTGATACCTGATGTCTGACACGTGACCTGGTACTTGACACCAAACTATTCATCTCGTTACCGTTTAAACTACAATACGGCAAACCACAACCATTCTGTATCTCTGTTGTCACAGCGTAATCGATCAGATGTGAGACTATCATGCGGTCCTACAGGGAGGGTAGGACAGGATCTGCTCGATTTGGGCATAGGGGACTTTCCAAACGGTATTTTGTGAAACTGCTACTCATTTTACTATTGCGGTCTCGGTCCCAGTGACATTAAAAAATTCATCCTCTTAAACCTTGTTCAAAAGATCTTAGTTATCATGATAAATTAAGGAAAAAATATTGGTTTCAAAATCCTTCGGGGTTAGTGGAGTAACCCCTTGCAAAATAGTGTAATTTCCAATAACGGTCATTTCGATTTAAATTTCGTGCCTAAAAGTTCACATCAATCATGCTTCTGTTTTAATTACCTGTGGGCATAACGCAAAACTCCTGAAACTTTTTCCCTGCACGTACTCTCTATCTAACATAATACCCTTGACATACGCGCCATGCTACAGCGCTATTCGCTCTGTAGCCATGCGCACCGATACCTCTAATATCAAAACACCCTATTATAATTATTATACACCCCAAAACAATTGCACTCCTGGATTTGTTTTAATGAATGCTCAGGTCTGGTCGAACTTCATGTTAGTAGCGTTAACGTGTGTAGATGTCTCTGCTGTATTGCTATACTGTAAAATATTGTCATTTTGCCTTATTTATGGAACAATTGTGCCATTGTAAGATGTCTTGACTGTCTAAGCCTACGTTTTTTAATTTCGAATGCGCCGGTTGAGTTTTAATTGTTTGTTTTATTTGTACACATATTTATTTGTTTTAATTTGTAATACACACATAGAAACTATTTGTGATATGATACGAAAATCTATTAAAACTGCAATACAATTTTAAGAGCATCCTAAGTCATTTCGGGACAAGGCATCAGGAAACGCAGCAGTTTATGGTTGAATATCTATTACTACACAAAAATGAGTAATTGTGACTCAAATGATATTGTAAAACTCATTTCAATGGTTTGATAGTAGTACTCAAAATATTTACATAATCAAGGTTCTTTAAATGGTCACAAATACCTTTATTTCTTTCGAGAATTGTTTAACAACACAAACATACTTATTAGGTACGGTAATTGTGCAAAAATAGTAACATTGTATTCATTTTACCCTGTTTGCTGTAAACTTAATTAATTTTTGACGTTTTAATCCTTGATACTTTAAGTAAATCAGACTCAAATCAACTAAGTTAATCATTAAGTTATAACGACAAGACAGCTTTGTAAAGCCAGAAGGACACAAACAGCCTCATTTTAAGTATCTTATTTTCACTTTCCTTTTTTTTATAGATAGTTCATTGTTCAACCTCTTATGTAGTCCTTTCATGTTTTGTATGATATATGTTCAGTTGAAAGAAAACATACTGTATATAATTTAATGTTCCTATATTTCTTGCCAGGTTGCGTACAATTGTGGTGAGGTATGGGTTCATCTAAGCAAATCTGGTCGAAAAATATAAGTTTATATGGAAATCTTCTATTACAAAATTAAAAACAAGTTAGAACCACTCAGCCTCTTTCTATCTATCTTCATTGGTACTTATTTTGCCTCTAAGAGATGATGACGACTAAGAAAATCGGTACCAAAGCATAGACATTTCGTCATCACCCCTCCATAGGCAAAAGAACGTTCAACACACATGGTTCAATACCGTCTGAGCGATCGATCGCACTCTTTGTGAGTTTTTTCTAAACAATCACTTTCTAATTAATTTGACAACGAAAACAAAGCTACTTGAATGAAAAAAATGAAGAACGTTTCAATGCCCACAATGTACATGAAAAAAATTTTCCTAAATCTTTCAAATTTTAGACATGTAAGTTCGCCATTTCTCTAAACTTCAATCGCCGATAAATCTCGAAATGGGACTTTTGGTCGATTGGCCTGTTTGAAAGATTCGTGACGATATGTCCAAATCGGACAAGTAAATAAGTACTTGCACTCATTTCATCACTTGGTCATGTAATTATAGGTCAAATGTAACACAATGGTCACATATCCTATGGGGGGTCATTAATGCTTACCATCTAATTTACATACTCTACAATGTCAAAATAGGGCAAATATGTATATTTTTGTTATAAGAATATGACCAGACAACACAATTTGAGACTACTTTCGTCAAAATGGGAGCACTCGGAGAATAACCCCAGGATGACCTTAACGGTTATGGCCTATAATCCTGAAACTAATGCCAGGCCGTACGTAGGGGGTGCGGGGGTGCAGTCGCCACCCCCCAAATTCCACAAAAGGGGCAAAAAGTGGACCTTTTGCTGAATTTTGTGATAAAGATCCAAAATTTTGACCCGAAAGTCACTTTTTTGGTGTGAGATGTTTCAAAACGCCCCAATGGGTCCATCTTAGGGGGGTTAGGTCCACTTTTACCAAAAGGTCCACTTTTTTTCGAAGTTCCCCGCACCCCCAAAATGGAATCCTGCTTCACGGCACTGTCTACTGACCGTAATATGGCAAACTATACTTTTTTTTTGTTAATCCTCATTAGCAGATGAGTATGGTGTAGGTTTCAAAATGATTAGACCTGAAGTTGTTTACTTTTGGACCCATGTCCAAATTCCCATTTTTTACACGTTCCCCATTGTTGACTTTGATATAAAGTCTTTTGACATATTATTCATTGACATTTTAGAAGTATGATAACACAAAAATTGTTTCTGTTGCAATTTTTTAGTCTTTTTTTTCACCTATAACTGTTGGTATCAAACATACCGAGCGGAATAGCGCCAGTATTCACTGGAGTCAACGAATCATGATGTACACTCCGTTGGACAGTGATATTCGTACTTCTCAGGGGTGCGCCACATTTCTAAACAATAATAAAAAATTAAATTTAATATTTGTATCTAGCACCATAGAGGATTGCCAACTCTTGTGAAACACATTTTTCATGGATGAATTTGGCCATGAGACAGGTTAGAACGAGTTTGGGGTTTATTCCCGTATTGAAATGCGATTCACACGATTTGGCACTCACAACTCTCCTAGAGACTTTAATACACACCATTTGATAGAGGAAACCACAGCAATACGTAACACTTTGAATTTTCAAATCGGTATACACTTCTAGCGCAGAATATTCCAATTTTATTAATTGAAGCCACTGAACTCTACAATGGATAGCGGGTCTGAGTCGCCAATTGAACATCATGATTTTGCTTTTGGCCTATACATATGGCTGGGAATAAAATGCATACACCTTGGCAACAATAGAACATCTGTGTGGAATATGTGCCCAGCTGGTGTATTCATTGTTTCCGCCATATTGTATAGTCCAAAGCAACTTCCTGTTGTTGCACTCGGCGACCATTCAACTGTTGGGCAGCCCGCTATCCATTACGTAGAGGTCCAGTGGATTGAAAGCAATTTAGGAGACCAAGGTCCAAAGACAAGTCGTTTATTTTCTTTATTTTCCCATGGCACCATCAAACTGTACATAATTACTTATATCAAAGCCAAATAAGATGAGACTTCAAAATTTCAGCATATCTTCCTGATATAAGCAGCTTATAAATATCTTACAATGAAACACATATTTTGCATGATATGACTAATTTGCATATTAATAAAAATGGGTAAATTTCGTCACTTTAAAGTTTTTTTTGGTACAAACGCGCACTATCTCAATCTCTGTACATTGTAAGCATTCCAACTTACAAGATATCCTCCGACACTATGCTTCCCTGTACTTTTACATTATTTACACAATATTTTTAAAAAAAAATGGGTATATTTTATGATTCTTCAAACACTTCTTATAAAAATGACCATATCTGAATTACTGTACATGATAGCCTCTTCAATACCGTTTAATGATATGGGATAGAAGATATCAATGCAATGTTATTTAAGGATGGCTGAATCGTTGCAGCATTATTTTGGACATGCATTTGTTTCGGGAAAAACTGCCAAGAGTTGGTGAGATCCACCCACAAGCGACTGTGTGCAGTACATGTCGTCTCAATAAGTGTAACACTCGATTGCTTGTTTTAGACCACACGTTTCGAATAAATTTTCAACAATAGCAATGAAACATGTGTAAAATGTGTGAAATAAAAGTTTTATAGTGTTCTATGGCCTCCATTTTTCTGATTAAACTTTTAAAAATATTATTTCTCAATTTTATTGAGAAAGATTTCTCACAGGACAGTATTTGTTTACTATAAAAGAGAGAAAGGGGATACCCTAGTTGTTTTTGATAAGTGAACATGTTTAGATGACACAATAGGGGAAGGGGGGGATTCCCCAAGCATGCTAAAAATTAGTAACTGGGACTCAGCTTGTTTATGCTTTAAAAAGATTCAAAACATTGCAAGATTCTGGGAGAATTCCCCCACAAAGTTCTATATATGAGTGATGTTGTAATTTAGATTGTGAATCTTTGATTTTGATGGTGCACCAAGGTCTGTTTATCATAAGAATGATGAAGTTCTATTTTTAGGACGGGATTTTGTGAAGTCAGATATAGAGGGAGATTTGAGCTAAGTCTCGCCGTCAGCAGTTGCAATCAGCTATACAGTATGGATAGCTAGTTTTATCTACAAAATGGTAGATTTTATGCTTCACACACAGTGCCAGGACATATTATATGTTCAATTCCATTGAGCAGAGTGTTGTAATTATTCTACTGTCGTCCTTTGAAGCCGAAAGTGCTGGGAATCAAAATATGATTCCACAAATTTGTGGACATATAGAAATCGTGGTGATTAGCTTGGACTGTGGTTTATTATCGTAGAGGGACTTAATTTATCCTTGTCGTCTTGAAACTGCTGAAAGATTACATTCAGGACTGAGAGATTCCCTTGGAATATAATACCTGAGGAGGTTTGTATGAATTGTGCGCGTCATTTGGGTCTTTCGCTTTTGGATTGTGAGGAATATCACGTGAACTGACCAACGCTTTCACACAGGACACTAGTAACCATAAGTAATCTTAAATAATTGTGTATAGGTAATTTTGTTTGGGACATACCAAATTCTTGAACCAAAACAATAAAGATCATTAAAACTGTTATTATGTATAATTTTAGATCATTTGTGCACAAGGCTCAGTTGATTTGTTGTTTGAAAGGTAGTTCGGACCTTAGCGTCTACGAGGACGTCATAACAATAGAGCGAAGCTGAAATAAAACCAGTTTGTCAGGGGAGGTTGTTTGATCATGGAGTTGTCTAAAACTCATGGGCCTTACTCGGCATTTATTTTTGGTTGTTGCGAAGTGTCTCTATGTCCCTCCTATTGGTTATTGTTCGCTTTGGCTTTGGGAACGCGTCAATCGAAATTGTGTATCGGGAATGGTAGGCTTTTCACGGTTCGTGTACCTCAGCCATAAACGTTCACGGTTTGTGTTGTTGGTACATTGTTCTGCCTGTGGGCATTACATGTTTTGATACAACCGAGTAGGGACCTGGTCGTCAAAACACCCACCCTCCACACCCCAGTTTAAATATCAAGGGCCGTTTAAGTTTCCTTGATTTTGGAGGGGGGAAATTGTTTCGAAAGATTGCTTGGTGTTTTGGTGGTTCTTTCATTTGGTCGGTTCCTTTTACTTTTGTTAATTTCCTTAAATTGTATTAGGGACAATCATAGTAATCTATTATATTAAAGCTAAGGCAGCAGTTCAACAAATACGGCACTGGGGTAATAATCCTTGATATGGTTAAAGGGAAACGTACTAAGAATAAATGATACAATTACCCCACTATATAAAAATAATTATGAACACATTATGAAGTGGTTTTACGGGAAAACGGAATTATACTAACCATAAAAATAATTAAAAACATTTGTCTGAACCTGCGCTATTTGAATTCGCGCTAGTGTATATGGGATATATGGGATGGTCTATGGGATTGCCGACGCAGTAGAGTCATACACCTTCCCACGTGACGCTTTCATAATGTGCATTACCTATGCATGTATGACGCAAGCGTGCGAACGTATCGCATAACCCGTTATACAATAGCGCGACTTTTAAATAGCACATGGTCAGACATGATGGTTTTATTCACTGTTATGGTTAAATATAAATTCTGTTTTGCGATGGAAACCACGCGATAGTTTTTTTTGGGGTCAATAATTATTTTACAGAGTATGTGATAATATTATTCTTTGTACGGTTCTCCTTTAAGAGAATTTTTTATTGCTCTCCCCCCCGCAATTGTGGAATGTGCAAAAATTAATACTGGAATCTAAACTGGAAATAAAATGCGTTAGATGAGGTAGCTGTTTAGCGTAATCTTGGGGTGTCTCCCTCAGTTTCGCTGCAATGCGTATTTTAGCAATTCGCCTGTGACTTAGTCTGTGAATGTCTGGTTCAATAGTGCTAGATGAGGCACTGGTCTACAGAATGCCGGGCGTATCTTGCGTAAATTGATTATATAAATGACAAATTAAAAAAAAAAAAAAAAAATATTTGATTTTATTCCTTGTATGTTCCTATGTAAATTGCAAATTGCTAGATATGGTCTTGTCTTCGCACTTTATCAATGGGCATCTCCCTATGTGTATTTTGGGACAAATAATTATTCATGGCTTTAACGAACTGATTACCTGTATAGCGTGTAGAAGGCCGTTTCCCTCTAAAAGTTTAATGTAAGATTAAGGTAAGAATCAAAAATCTATTCAGCTCGTGCCGTGCACGTTTGCTAAATAGTATCTTCTGCCATATTTAATATATTGCGGCATCAATTAGCGCATCCAGAGTGTACCCTGTCTAATGCATGGAGGGCACCTCTCTCTGTAATAGTATTGTAATAATAATAGCAACGTGCAAATATGTTTATCTGTTATCATGATCAATAAAAGGTCATCGGTTGGTACAAAAACATGGACAACCAAGTTCTTGGTCTTTTCCAATATTTTCTTAACCGAGTCATGAAGACAACCTGTTATGATAATAATTGATTTGCACCCATCAATAAACACTGGTGTTAGTGCATTGTTTTATTGATATCAATTAGGTAACTATCCTATCATGCAGAAAGGCATTAATCATGACTTTAGCAATCTTGTCAGTGGGATGTTGGTGCCTGAAAAAGAAATCATTGTGAGGCAGGAAATGTGGCAACAGGTGCAGTTTACTCTCGATGAGAGAGTGTTCATGGTGTTGCAATTCCAGTTGCAGTTGCCGGGTAGGAATACCTGTTCGTCAAACGGTGACAAGGAACTATACCAGAAGTATGTTAACTATGCCACCAGTCACAACTGAACTCTGGTAATTCGGGAATACCAAAAACTGCCAAGACAGCAGCTGAATATGGACAGAGTACGGCGTGCTCTCCAGAGATCCCACCATCTCCGCCAGACACAACCCTCTAGCCGACAACCACAGATCATTCAATAGAATATCAACCCGCTTCCGTAACGTCATGGATAACACAGGCATTCCTTAGAGGCGGAGATGACCAACGCAGGCTTAATACTGTCATGGTAGTTAACCAGAAACCACGGTTCTGTCAGATGTCTCTTGATGGGGACGAAGCCACCTTTCCGATGAATGCCATGGGGAACTCTTGAAATGTGCGACGTTACACCCCCAGAGGCAAACCATCTGATGGTGCACTTTTACGACCAGGAAGCAGATGAGAAGAACCTCCTTGTTTGGATTGGCATGATGGGCAACGGGACAATTGTCGGCCCGATTTTCCTCAGAGGAAAACATGAACGGACCAAAGTACCTTGACTGGTTCATGACTTATCGGTGCCTCATCGCTACGTAATGGCGGGTATAGTGAAACGCTTAATGGCCCATTAGGACAGTGTGGTGGGCCAAAGATGCGTGCCACCATGTAGCGTGCAAGAGCTGTACACGACAGGCTTCTCGGAACTTTTTCACGACACCGAGGGTTTGGGATCGGCAAACAACGTTGGTTACCCGAGGTCTCCAGACCTGACACCGTTAGACTTTTATTTATAGGGATATTTGAAGAGCAAAGTATACAGAACACCACCCCCGAGTATCCCCGAAGAGGGTCATGAACTCAGCCGCAGCGGAGTGCCAGGGAGGACTGTCGAGGTAATGCGTTCACGAGCCGCACGCTGCATTCAACGAGGAGGTGGTCATGTCGAAGGAGGAGGAGATTGAGCAGATGATAAGAACTGTTAGTTATCCCATCAAGATTAGGATCTATTTCAAGAACAAGAAGAAAATAACTTAGAAATGGACGTAATTGTGCACAAACGAAACAAATATTGAAACTATATGACATACCATTGGTTCAAGTGAACATTTTGCAGATATTGACTCATGCGTTGCATACATGTGGTAAGTTTGTCTGGCATACATTCTCTTTGGTGCAAGTAATGTGGCCATGAAGTATGAAAGTGTGCCAAATTTTTATTATGGACTTTGAAAATTAAGTAAGAGATTCTTTAAATTAAGTTATTAAGATTTTATCATGGAAAATGTCTTTACGATGCTGTTATTTTACAACAATGCTATTGTTTGAAAAAGTTATTCAGAAACGTGAGTTTCTATCGCTATATTGGAAAAGTGGCACAGGGTGGATTTCGCTTACTGCAAACATTGAATATATCTCAGATTGACAAAAGATATCGTGATGGGGTAAATTGTACTGGAAAAGAGGTCCTTTATCTTGAATGTACATCAAATTTGTATAATTACGTCACGATTTCATGGGCCTAAAAACAAGCAATTTCCGAGTGTTACACTTTAATTGAGACGCCCTGTTTCGGTCACGGAGTACGTAGCAGGTGAATAAAATGCCTAAAAATTGATCCTTATCCGAGCACCTTTTTCGCTTTGGCAGCGTGGCCTACTACATAATCAATGATTGACCATAGACAAATTGGGTTTTTATCAGCTTTGCGCGATAAAAACCCTTTATTTTGTCTCCAGCATGCTTGAGCAAATCTTCAAGACCACACATATCAAAGTGGAAGATGTATTTTAAGGGGGTATAAGGTTTATACAGGGGTAACAAAATGAAAATGGGTCAAACATGTCAAAAAGTATACCAACATTCGTCATCTTGCAAGGATTCAAAAAGGTAGGTTACTCTATCCACAAGTTGTGTTTAATGTAAGAATCAAAATCGGTTCAATAGTATTTAGTAGATTTTTTTTTTCCAGAATATCCTATGTTTTCAAAATAGTGGCAACATTGTTTGTCTGAAGAGACGAAAATATACTGGTTGCACCACGTGTGATAGTCGGTGATGATTTGAATGCAAAAATGTGATGGGGGTACATGGACTATGGGAGATCACTAGTCAAAAAGAACTGTCAAACGAAGAATCTATATAACAATTACTTACTTCTTAAAATGAAAGAGTGAAAAATCACTCTGAATTTCGTAGTATTTTAAATTAACTCTAATCGAGTGGCTTTACCTCTAAAAGAGCGAGAAAATGCAAAACCCGGGCCACCTTCACGCGCGGTTAACAGAGCTCATTCTCTTACCGTAGTGGCTCAAAGCCACTCTTCTCGGAGTGAGTAAGCCCACTCTGAACTCTTAACGACCGGATTTGTAGCTATAAAAGAGTGAGAAAAATGCTCACCTCTTTTTCGGAGTGAATTCATAGCCAATCAGAAAAACGCCCGCAAATCGCGTGATTATTTCGAATTAACATGGGGACGAGTAAGTGAGACCGTCAGCAGACCGGTTTTTTTGAACGAAGTGAAAAATTAGTGAAGAAAATCATTATAGATATCTTCGCGGGTGAGTATATTGTATGTATCGGTCCAGTTCATAGCATTTACAGAAAAAGTCTGGAGAAGCATTAAATGTTATTGACTGTTTATCACTCGTACATACGGTAGTCTGCGCCAAGCTCCCGGCCAGGCTAGGCTACACATGTACGAAACGCACAATCTGCATTGTCAAGAGCATGCATTAACGTGATCAGAACACGTCAGGCATGCGAACAATCATGCATGTCTCCTGAATCATGCCAATGAGGCGCCACAATATTCATATGTCACGATGCTATGATTATGACCTAAAATACAATTATAATTACAAACAAACAATTCCTAAAGAATCACAAATCTATAAGAGTGACTAGTTCACTCTCAAAAAGGAGTTATTAGTCACTCTTTCCTTAGAGTTATTTTGTTCACTCTTTATTTTGAGTGGATTCTCACTCTAAAAGATGCGTCACTCAGTTGGCTCTTTTTTTGAGTGAGATTTCACTCTTTTAGAGTGGTTTTCACTCTTTCGTTTTAAGAGAGTATCTAGCGGGACTAACAATTTACCACCTGTTCGCCGACACCACAGTCCGGCGGTTTTTCCATTAGATGCGAAATAGGCGTTAAACTAATGTTTTGCAAATAAGAGTCAACTGAACGGTGCCCTATTCTTTATCGTTGTAGCCGGACATGATACGGGCGGACCAGAATTACTTCTACACACCGGGATGACTTGGAACTGTACTAAAACCTCTAGATATAGAAAGAGGGCACCTGTTACCTTTTAAAACTTAATTTAGCCCAATTATTGGTACATGTTTTGAATCACACTTCGAATAATTCTTATTTTTTACCGTCTGTACAAACTTTTTCCTTATTTCTGTATGTTCCACAGGTTGATATTGGTTAAATTGTTAATATATTATTTTTTTATTGAAATTCCACAGTATATAAACACCAAAATTATTTCTTATTTCAATTTGTTTTTGATCATATCATACAGTATTCACTTAATGGTAAATAACGATTCGTCTTACTGATCAACATCCATCCTATAGATAGTAATCGCATTCCGACTGGCCATATGAAAAAAGAACCATCATCACCTTCGTATTCCCCGACCTAGTCAATCGCTCAACCATGGATTATCGATGATCGCAATAAATTGTAAATTGCTTCAAATATATTTCAAATTGAACTAAAAACTTTTGTGACTAAATACAAATGAAACTCCATCAAACAGCATGCATCATTAATTTCTAACAATTAAATGTTTAATAATTAAAACAACATAGGGTGTAGTCGGGGCTTTAAAAATGTCCCTCGTTGCACTTTAGATGCATTTAATGTACTTATTTTAAGCTCCCCAACACACCATTCTCGATGTGTGACTGTAAATTTATTACGTTGGAAGCGGATTCAACTGTTTATAATAGCACATGGCATTTCCATAGCTGAAGTATCATATAGCTGTTCGAGGTGACAGATTAGAGGTCTGAAATATTTTATGACATGTTTATGTTTTTTGTCATAAAACAATCGTGCACATCTTTCATGTAAACATTTTTTTTTTGCATATGCATAGGGTTTGATTTAATTAATTTCCACTAGGGTGTCGGCTGTCTCATCAAATCAACCAACCATCTGTACCAGAATACAAGACTGACGAGTTGGCAAAAACATAACCATCTTGCTTAAAACGTAAGAACTATATCGTCATAAATCGAAGACTACGTAGCTGAAAACAACAAAGATATCAAAATGAGATCTATACAAAAAAATGTCCGCTCTTGAAAATATATCAACAACTAACTTTGACATGTAATTCGAATCGAATATGTATGTGGAAAAGAACTACCGGTGTAAAGTAACTATCTAATGTCCCCATTAGAGAGGCCCCTAGCGTTTAGTTCCTACCATATCAACATGTATGGCGGAATAAACCGTGACATTTTATACGATGGCCATTTGGGTACAGTGCTGAACAAATGATTCGATACAGTTCTCCATCTTTAATTTTTTTCAATACGCCGGTATTGTAATCGTATTTCATCATTAAATATGGCAAGTGGTTTTTTTAAATACTTTCATAACATGCTTTTTAATGGGTTTTGACGTGTTAGTGATCTACTCGAAACATTTTCTTGAATTCACATATATGGTATTTATTTTACAACGTGCTGATTAAGATCATGACATTAAAAAATGGGGGTCCACGACTTTGTTTTTGAGCTAATAGCCACAACAAATGGTATGTGTCTTTTTAAACCACAGCAAGTCTATGGGAAAAGTCCAAGATTTTACGTTATATCGGCCTACAATAAAACCTCTCAAACCTCTCGATAAAATTTTTAATTTCTAAATATGTTGAGGTCCCTATGTCGTTCTTCAAAATTTTGAACAATAAAAAAATGAGGGTCACGACCTTGACTTTTTCCATTACAAACAAACACGCCCGAAAACCACTGAAATTGGTACACTTTTTTTTTCAATTGGGCGTCTTTTGGGGGCAAGAAAAATCCGCCGCCACATTCGGCATGCAGCAAAGCAGGAACGTCCTGGAACGTCGAGATGCGCGAATTTTAGTAACGCAAACAAACGCACAGTTATTCGCGTATCTGCGCATGCATACCTTCGCAGCTCAAAACTAAAATTCTCCCATTTGTCCATGACTGGGCTCTAAACAGAATGCTGAAGGTGCAAAGCAGCTTGCACGTAAACATAATCACACCCCAAAAAACGTCAAAATCAAACCGCCTTAACAGTCTTGTCAAAGACGCTCGCTTTTTATCTCCCCCAAACGCGAAGCGCGCCGAAGACCGTGTCGAGCGCCGAAGGCGTGAGCCGAGCGGAGCGTGGGCTAGCGACTCAACATTTGATCGTTCCAGAGAGGGGGCGGACTCACAACAAATGAATAAATAAAGCAAAGCCTTCGATAAGGCTAGCTTTTTACGTGTTATTTTCGTTGAAAGTCCCACAAAATCTTTTTTGATGTTTTTCTAAATTTTTTCTATCAAGTTAAAATTTTGTGAGGCCTAGGTTATGATACAAATATATTTAGCTATCCTAATTAATTACAATATTATTTACTACTTTTTTGTAGCTCTGGCATTCTAGAATGGCGATCTTCTTCTCGGTCACGGTTTTGTGCACAAAAACCCCGCGATTCTTTTAACTTTCACCCCATGCTGTTTTGTCAACGTAACCAATCTGTTCTTACTTTTTAACAAATTATTAATAACCTTCAGTCTCCAACCTAACCAAAAAGCATGATGTTCCATCCACTTTTGGTAGAAATATGGTTATTTTGGTCATGATTTCCCCCAAAAGTTTGGTCACGTGTGTGACCTTCTGCTGGTCACAACCGTGACCGAACTTTTTTTCCCCCAATGACAAAATCACCAATTCAAGTGACAAAGTGGCCCAATGATGTCCAAAGGCCGGTGTAAAAGGAGATCTGTCCGCCCGTTGCCATAGTTCGGGCTCTCTAATAAGACGACAACGAATAAATCGTGAAACTAATGTTGTCTGAAGAGTCAACTCAACTAAATCGAGTACCCTATTCTTTACCGTTGTAGTGGACAATGGAGTCCGGGCGAACCATATCTCCTTTAACACCGGTTATATTTTATATATATTTAGAAAATTGACTGGAAATGACCTCTGAAGTCATGCGATTTCGGCGGGCCTTATTTGCTAGTCGCCCGTTCAATTCGATCACGTCCGCTCGCGATTAGCATCAGATTTCCAGATTTTTTTTTTTTTTTTCCAAACACACTCTATTTTTTCAAGGCATTAATTCCATGACCTGTTTTCCCTCGCTCCCTAAAATCCAAGAATGTGACCATTAATCAATTGCTGTTTTAGAGCAAAATTAAAATTAAATGCAGAAAGTTAACAATCAATCCAGAATCAACTGACCCTAAGTTAGAACACGTAATTTAGAATTCAGGCTGTGTTTGAAACAAATGTCATGGGACCCCTCGGTCTCCCAAAAAGCCCCCCAATGACTCGACCACATTTGTGAAGCCATTTACCGATAGAAGCATTTTCCCGTTAGTTGAAACCCGGATCTCTACTGCCGTCTATCGCTCGTCTTGCTACTGCTCCACCATCGGAACCACTTGATGACGCGTAAACTGCATCTATCTCCTCGGAAACATAAAATAAGTCATAATTTCTTATTTTGTTATATAAAGAGGGTTACGCCTAAATACAATGCATTTCATAGCAATAGGTTAAAATATCTGGATTTATAGTGGTAGTTCATAAAAAGAATTTTAATTAAAAACCACAAAAAAGTGATTTATAAACAAATTAAAAGCGACCTATACTAATAATACATATAATCATAATAAGTATTACAAAAGACATGTGAACATTGCTATACAAATAAATTTCAGTTATAAATATTTTCGACTTAAGTAAAATACTTTATTTGTACATACATATAAGGTGTATAGGAAAGCATTCATAATACAGAGAGAAACACTGTTAATGTTAACAATGTTGGAAACTTCAAGACTGATATATTAGAAAGGTGCCCTAGAGACGCCGGATACCAACAATAAATGAATAAACAGAGAGCCACAAAAAAGATCACCTTAACACTTAAGTGACAAAGGGGGGGGGTGGCGGGGGGTTTTTCTATGGGGGCAAGTTGTTTCGCGCGCCGCTTTACGCGTACGATTTTTGCGCCGAAATTTTTGTAATTGTTGACTTTTTAATGCGCTTTTTCATACCAAAAAAAATTAAACTCGGCCAAGCCGGTAATGAGTTAATAGTGGGGGTCCCATGGAAACCCCCCCCCCCCCCCTTGGGCAGTATAAAGGAAGTCAAAGAACCAAAGCTAATTTTGTTTACTGATATATGTTCCACATAATGTAAGTAAACAATTATTATTATCATAAAAAATAATAACCCTTTATGTGCTTGAAATGACAACGAGTTCGTCGTGGACGTTGCTAAACCGTTACTGTACAAAACTCTATGGAAAAATGACGTGTTGTACCGGAAATTCCGATCATAAGCACCGGCGCGGTGGGAGCTGGTGGAATTCGCGATGATGCCGATAATTATAATAGCGCCTCTTGCAATAATAAAAGTCCAAAATCACATTTTAATATAAAATGCCCAAGGACCGACACAAACTATGTTGGTCGTATAGGGCGCTTCACGGAAGGTTAAAGATTAAACTTGCAAGATTTGTCCTCCGCAACCCAAGCAAATGAATATCACTTGCCGAAATATCTGAAATTTCAGGTGAACCAGGTGCATGGATTGTATTCTTCGAATGCCTGGATTATCTGGCGACCAACAAAATAAGGGGGTCCAATTATTACAGGGGTAAATTTGAATCAAGTCAAATTGTGTTTAAATGTGACATCAATGTATTGTTCTCATTATAAGGAATAAAAAGGGTATAGTTTGTCTAGTTCCGACCTTTAGTTAAACAGGAACACCCTATTCAGGTTCAAGGTCATACTGGGGTAAACGTTACCCAGTGCTCCGATTTTGTTGAAACTGGTGCCAAATGGTTCGTCTTGCCTTATTTTACAATGTTTGGCATTTGGTTTTGTAATAGAGGCAAATTGTAGGCAATAGGGGTCAACAAAACTTGAACCTCAAATTGGTACTGAGCTGTCACCCAAAGAATTGAAAATATTTCTGCTTAGTATGACCAGGGCATTAATTGACACGGGTTTCAACCCCACAAATAGAGCACGGATTTTTGTGCCCCAGAATGACCTTGAACCTTATCAGGGCTGTAGCCATGTAAACAGAAAAGCGGAACCTATACAAAGATACATTTTTTTAAATCCTTATAATAAGACAAATACCTTGGTGTACATTTAAACACAATTGACTGATTTCAAAATTTACCCCTCTGCACTAATTTTATCCCCTTATTTTACAAAGTTCCACCATTTCCCAGAGGTGGACCCAACAATTTCTTATGCATCACCCTTCAAACTATGGACAAACATCTTCAAACCTTCTTCCCCAAACGTCTAGAATGGGATTTCTGACTTATAACAATAATATATGGATATTATATTTTCATTTTATTTTCAAGACATATTTTCCATTTTCCATAAAAAAATATATGCTAATGTTTCATTGCTTATTCTTTATATTTGCGAGGGGAATGCGGGAGTTTTTTTTTAGTTACAAACGCAATAGACTACTGTGTGGTCGCCAAAATGGGGTACATTAATTTTTGCTCATTAATTTCAAACCAAACATCCTTTAGCCCTACGATTTCACAGGGTAATGAGAAAAAATGTAGCTTGTCTTCAGATAGACAACTACCAATATTTTGCCCACTTTCGGTAATATCTGGAGTTCGGGGACAAGGCTATTAGCGATCGTGCATGGACCTTAGCGCCAATGTCATCCAACACTCGTTTTGTGATGCATTCGGACCTAAGATATGTCAGGAAAATCGTGATTTGTGGGTTTAATGATTTAAACATGCAGGCGGCCAGAGATTTGTTTGCTAAAAATATTTTACGGTCGGAATTTGTTTTTGAAGGGTCGGTCGGTTCGTTTTCTTTTCCCCACTCCCCCTACCAGGAAGCAGAAGACAAAATGATGCGATCTTTACAAAATCCGCTATTTCTGCGCCAAAAAATCACAATTGTGAAATAAAATTGTCAAAATTGATAAAACCTAAAAGTCCCCCTCAAATAATTTCGAGTCCCCCACCAAAAAATCACCATCCCCGCCCCCCCCACCCCCCCCAAACGAGTGCAGGCGACGCACTGTGGCGGTCAGGTACAGGAAAGAAAACAAACTTTATTTTTTGTTAGCCTAAACCCGTGTTAAAGAAACCGAGTGTTCCAAAGAGAGAGTGTCCTTTAGCTACCATAGCAACATGTACGGAAGAAACCGTGATCTTGTAGACGAGGCCATTTGGGACAGTGCTGAAACAAATGATCCATACAAACACTCAATGGAGAACACAATAGACAGGGTGTTAGGACACTCAGTCACACGGAAATTATATGACACCTGGTAATATTATTCCCCCATAATCTCAAATTATTTAACTTTGTCTGAAGGGAATCAGTAGTTCTTAAACCCATTTACAGAGATGTTGTGTAATCGCAAACCTTCTATTAGGATAATTCTATATTAACCTCCGGTTTCAATAATCAATCATGGGCAGCACTAGAAACTACCTCGCTCATTGTATTGAAGAAGGTCGTGGGATTTATTCAGGGAACCAATCAGCGGCCGTATAGTCATGTTTATTTAATTGACGAATCGTTGAAACATCATCCAGGTGGCACTTCGCCTCCTATCGCTGTAGAAGTGCCACGTATGGGATCGTTGTCCCGGCAATCGAGTCCAAACAAATGACGGGCTTATAAGGCGGGGAATTCAGATCTTCATTGGTATTAGCAGGTGTCATGCGCCCTGTGATTTGTTTGGACCGATTGCTGTGCAACGAATCACGATTACGTGGCAATCTTACAGCGATTTTGAAGCAGTTCCAGAATACGCATTCCCTGTACTTTGAAGGGCACACATTGCATAGCCATAGTTCATTAAAAGCCCCAATAATCCATTCGTCAAACAATGTAAGCTTTTTTTTTTTTTGTATTTTAATAGCGTCATGGGGGGAATTGCCAGTTGGTCTAATCCCAATTGGTCTAAAGGCCATTTTGTCTAAACCAATTGGTCTAATTCCATTTAGTCTAATAACCCATTAGGCTTTGCTAAATTATCAGTTAGTCTAATCGCCAGATCGGATACTAGCCATATCGTCTATATCCGAATTGGTCTAATGCCAATAGGTCTAACCACACTGGTCTAAATTCCAATTTGGTTTAATATCCAACTGGTCTATAACCATTGGTCTAATATCCACGTGGTCTAATATCTTCTTGGTCTAATATCCATTGGGTCTATATTCATTGGTCTAATATTCAGATAGTCTAAGATAATTTGGTCTATACCCATTTGGCCTAATGCCCCATTTGGTCTACTATCCATTGGTCGTATGCAATCGTTCTAATATCCATTTGGTCGACATATGTTAAATGTTAAAATGAACTACTTTGGGTTTAACATCCAATGGATATTAGACCAAATGGGTATTATTAGACCAAGTAGCTATTAGACCAAGTGGGACATCGACCAAATGGGTATTAGACCAAATGATATTAGACCAAATGGGTATTAGACCCGATGGCTTTTAGACCAATTGGATATTAGACCAAATGGATATTAGACAGGAAGGATATTAGACCAATGGGAATTAGGACCAAATGGTGTTTGTGATTATAGACAAATGGTAGTAGACAAAATGGGCATTATAATAGATGGCATTAGACAAATAGATATTGGCATTCTTGGTTGTTAGGAAATTGGAGGGTTAGAATTCAATGGTATGGACCAAATTGGTTTAGACAAAATGGCTTCTTAGACATATTGAAGTTAGAAACAAATGGGATTAGACCAAATGGCAAAATAAAACCGTCATGGATGCAAGCAGATAATTTGCAAGAGGACGCATTTGCATAATCGTTGATTGCCTTTTCGTCTCTCAGAGAGGATCGTTTCAGGGTGTGCGTGCATGAACAACGCCGCAAGAATGTACCTTTATCTACCTCTTGGACTACAATTGCAAAAAGAAAAAACGAATCAACAAAACACGAAAGGAATCAAACAACATAAATATCATTGAAGTACGATTTTAAGATTAGTCGACAGCAAACCTTCATTATATCTTGCGTTTATTACAGTGATTCTTTGTACGTAATTAGATAGGTTGGTTGGTTGGATGAAAAGGTAGTCCCTTATAACTGGGGAGAGTATGACCAACCATGCAATACAAGTGTAGAAGAATTGAGTCATCCATGGGTAGTCGTTCGTCAAGAACACCCGAGGACACGCGATGCAAAAATAATCCGTTAAATTTAGTAAATCTGTAA
>JAMKCH010049069.1:0-11308 GCA_023653785.1 Ophioderma brevispina | reverse complement strand
ACAAACACTCTTAAGACAAATATATTATTTCAAAACCAACAAATACAGTCGAAAAAAATCATAACGAAATTTGTTTATCTTCGAACAGCACCGCGATGTCATTTAGCGACCTATTCCCAGCACGGGATACTGGTGCAATGCATTTTGGTGGGCTAATTGAGACGGATTTTGGTAGCAGTATTTTTACAAGATATGTTTTTGTGACTCTTTTTTATTTTCATTTTTTAAATACTTGAATTCCCCCTTAGGTGACGGGGGAGGGGGGTCATGGACCCTAAAATGGTTTTCACGGCCTAAGCCCGCTGAATGACATTTTTTTCGTCGAAATTTCTGCAATTGTCGACTTTTATGAATGGGCTTCTTTACATACCCAAAATTAATAATCACCCAGCACTTAATTATTGGGGCCCGGGGCACACCGGCTGAGAAAGTTTTAAAAAAGTCACAGAACCAGCCATTTTGGGCTGATATTTGTGTACACAACAGTATACACTTATTATAATATTAAGAATAATTAGCCCTTGAATTTTCTGAAAACAATTTAATCGTGGACTTTTTTTCTGACGCGTTACCGTACAAAACGCGATGAGAAAATGACGTGTATTTGTAACACCCGTAAAATTACAGGATTAGGCCGTTAAACAACTCAAGTTTGTGTTTAAATAATATGTATTTGGGGTTATCTAGATTTTCCCAAAAAGTGAATTAGCGCAAGGCTTTGGAATTTTCATCTTTTTGCCAATTTGCGCGTGTTCTCCCTAATTGCAGCCCAAATGACCAATTTCAGGTCATTTTATATTGCTGATTTTCGTGTTGTCTTGGGCCCTAACGAAGTGAAACCCCATTGTACAGTGTTAAGTTTAAAAATAAGTGCATAGAACGAAAAATGTCGATCATTTCCTCACCGCAAAGACGAGCTCATTATGGAAATTAAACACAGATCATCCCACAGAGGTGGGACTTTATCACATTCACACGATATCAAAATGTTTTCAGGAAAAGAGTCAGGCCAAGGTAAATTTAGTTCTAGCAATTTAAGTGGAGAATTGATTGGTGCTTATGCCCGATGGAAAATCGTAAATAAGATGAACGCAATTGGTTTCAATGGTGCATTGAAGTTAGTATATGATTTGATTCCACTCGGATTCCTAAATGATATCTAGAAGAATATCAATTTAATTTTCAACCATCAATAAGGCCTGGTCCCTCCAAAATTGAGTAAACATGCTTTGGAACTTTTTCTTCGCCCACTAGAGAAGCTGAGATTTTTCAAAAAAAGATTCTGGTGGAATATTCTTGGGGTTTTAAAACCAGTCCCAATTAATACCATTCATTTAAAAGAGTTATACTTCCTTCTATCAATAATGGGAATATCAAATTCAATAACTAAATCTTCAAAAGGTTTAACTAAATTATGACCAAGGAAAGTCAGGAGATACATGAATCCCTTTTTCATCCCCCCCAAAAAACTGGTTGTTTTCAAGCGAACACTTTTTGTTCCACAATGGGTCTTGAGGTGAAAATTCAGGGACCAACCTAACTTCTCCTTGATTTGTTTTTGTATATACAACTAACCAAAGTTTAATACTTTCAATAAGTTGACAATTAGACCGAGTATTTAAAACGAATTCAGGAGCATCGGAACTCAACAGACTTACAGTATGGTGAAAATATTCCAAATAAAATTTCTAAGTTTTCCAGTAGTCAGGATCGAGCAGGAGTTTAACCCAAATAAATTTTTTGAGCCTGAGGAAAACAAAAGGGGTCATCATTCGAAGCCCACCACTTAATAATCATTACATAAAACATCCCGTTTTGACCCTATATTACCACCATCCAAAGAACGTGTAAAAGATATGTTAAACTTTTTCAGATGTTTTAAGGATATCAATACCAAGGTAACTACAAGGACTTTATAACAGTAATTTTACCAACAAATTAAAAAAGTCTACGTTGTCAGCAGTTAAAGGTTTGCTCAATCTAAGTTCGGAGAGGTAAATTAAGGCTAAAAAGGGCATGACTTAAGGAGGGAGAAAAGTTAATACTATTGTTTTGAAAGAGTTTGATCTCCACTTAAAAAATGCATCCTGAAATGAAAGAGTTAGTGTCTTTCAAACTGTGAACTAGCTTCAGATTGGACAAAGTATTTGCAAAACATGAAACGCAAGCAAACTTTCAAGAGTGTTATAAAGGGCTGATTCAAGTGAGTGTTTACCCTTGCATCCGTAGACGAAGTCAAGTTACGTCATTTGCTCATATAAGCCAGCAGGCGATTCTTACATATTTTTTAAAGCTTTTTTCACCGATTATTTTAGATTACCTGTAGTTTAGTAATGTTACCAGAAAACCGAAAAATTTAATACCTTCTTGGAGTTATGTCAATGGCGGCCAAAATTGTTTTACTGGACGAACCTGTATAATGAGTATGGATAATGAGAGTGTGTATGGAATATAATAAGGTCACATAGGTCAAAAATGAAAATGCAGGTTGCCCCTATTAAGGGGGACCATGGTGTCAGTGTGCTTTTGAGAGATCAATATTGTAGTTTTCTAAATTTTGAATTCTCACACTTCAGGAGGTATTTTACTTTTTATGTGATAAAATATCTGACATTTCGTTCAAATGTTAATGGTTGATCGGAAGGTACGGCATACACAGAGAAAGCAGCTACATTTACTTTGTCATTTTTTTCAAGCAGTAATATTTAAGATAATTACAAAAATAATAATTTGGGTAAAAGTAAAAGTGAACATTTACAGATTTGTTTTTAATTTAAAAAATTTAAAGAATTAAACAAAAAACAAAATTGCACTAATAATTACTTTAATAAGTGATAATTAACAATTAAATATGCTTTCTTGGACCTTTATTGGTCTAATCTTTTTGCATTTTTCGCGAAGGATGCAAACTTGCCCCTACTTATCTCAAAAAACGGTTTTGACCTATTGACTTCAAATTGGCACAAAACTAGTTAAGAGTACATAATATGGTCCTACGGAGAGGCTTTTGGAATAAACCCTTAGTTGTGAGTTTGCATTGATTTTTGTATGCCACCAGCAGCAAAATGGTGAGAGAAGTTGGAACGGTTGCCATGCAACACGGAATATCATTTTGGTAAACGCTCTCATAGATCACAGACCCTGGCCATAGTATTGTTAAGAAGCAAAATATGTTTCAAAGAAAACTTTACATTTTTGAGATAAATGGGGGGGGGGCAAAAATTTGTCATTTTGAATTTCTGATTTTATTGGTTGCATTCTTGAACCCTGCTAATTGCATACCGGGAGGTTCGATATGATCCGAGGGACAAATATATTTGAAAAGGCTTTCATCATACCAAACATTTTGGTATTATCACTTTTGGTATTAGAGAAACTATCGGAATGTGATTGCAAATAAATCATAATATTGTATGAAAATTACGCCATGTCCCCCCTTAAGGCAGAGACTCTATTTACATACAAATGTTACGGTCAACTTGAACAAGGCCAACACCACCTATAACTTGGGTTCTTTCAAACTCCTGAATGACTGGACAATACACTGTAAACTTGATTGTTTTTAAATTAATGGGTGGAAAATAAATTACTTAAAACCGATGGTAAATTAAACAAATTTAACCAGTGGTAATAAATAATGCATACTTAATAAATCTATTAAAATTAAAACCGGGTGTGGTGCAGCAAAATTACAACGGGATGAAGCTGGCAAAGAGTCAGGCGGATATTTCCAGTGTTTATAAAACCTTAAAGTGAAAGGAGGAGCTTTTTTTAGGATGTGAATTTCTCTCCAAATTTCACTGGATCGGGTTGTAGGACCATCTACCGAGAACGTTTGGAAGGTTATTGGACAAACGGGTGCAAAAGAAAACCGCAACCCTGTTTTGAACTTGCCGGCTATCTAATCGTTCCCCATAGAAAACCCTGCTTTGACTTTCGGTCGGCACGACTGTGAAAAACAACTCTAAATCATCATCTTATTACCATAAAGACGGCGTATGCGGCTGATTCACTTCAGGTGGGCTAATACATTGGTAAGCATTCCAAATGTTAAAAACCTAGGTTCGAGAACGATAAAAATGTGGGGGGGGGGGCTTCTTTCTGGCAATCTCCTCATGTCTCAAAAAGTGAGAGGTGTCCACGGAAGACGGTCCTCACACCCAAGCTCCTTATGATCCTGAACTCGGAGGTAGGACTAATACAAAGTACGCAAAGTGCTCTAGCTTGTTTATCCTTGGATAACTCAGAGGACACGAAATAACTAGAATTTCGCGGTTCTCGCTTTCGCGCTCTCGCTATATTCAAAGAAAAAGTTGTGGGCAGCCCCATGACATGTGACCCTGGCACGTGACCCTTTGATCTCATCAACAATATGCGGATCGCATGGTGCACCTCTGACCAAAGTCTTGGTTTCATGAACTTCACGTTTTCAATTAGTATCAATTTAACATTTTTAGCCCATTTTCCACTGGACCTCAAATGACCTTTGACCTTTCAACAGGACCTTGACCTCATAACATATGAGGGATCCCATTGTGACCTATGACAGAAGTTTGGTTTCCAAATTGAAGTTCACTTTTGCAATTGAGGTCAATTTTTTAAAAAAAAAAAAATAACAATTGTGACCACACATAAATTCCACACAAACACACACACATACATACGACTGTCCCATAAAAACTATACAATCAAACTAAAAATTATAAAAATATTAATGGGCATTTTTGCAGATATTTTGACTTTATTGTTAGACAAGAGCCTAAGCTAAAATCCTCGCTTTTATCCATTTCAATTTGATGGACCCTAAGCAGAGATATGTCAGTTTGAACACAAAGGATAAAAAAGTACCACTTGGGCAAGTTTCACCTGAAGTTCAAGAACACAAAGGTTATAAGGCGTGTAGCATCATGGGAGATTAAACCCTTTACAATATTCAAAGAATAGTTTACAGATCAAAGTGATGTGTTATCATGGCATTGAACTAATAAATATTCTTTTTCAGTGAAAGCACCAGAAAATTATTATGTTGTGGGTGAAATGAGGGCCTCACTCTCAGTGGGGAAAGAATAATGAAATTTAGGAATTTGGGAATTTACTGCTGAAAACTAATGTAACAGCATCCACGTTTGTTGAGGGACAAATGTTGGCCAACGCTCTAATGTGGAGGGACCAATTTTCCCCTCCCTATTCCCCACTGTCTCCAATAGATGCCAGGGAGGAATGAGTAATATATGAAGAAAAACCAGTTGTCAACAAAGAGCAATAAAGGAAGGATGGTTGGTGTTAAAAGGTCTCAGTCACTTTCAACAAGGTGTTTTTTATAGTTCTACCTTCTGTTGAAAACAGGATAAAAGCTGGGACAACAAGACTGTTTGGATTAATTTCCCAATGCTAAATGCATTTATTAGCAATTTGAGGACATATGAATTATAAATTATATTATATCACAAGAAACAGAACTTTTCATACCTACTTTTTATTTTAGTATTCAATAAAGAAGGTCTTGAAGGTGATTTTCAATGAGAACTTTGTTGATATCAGGAAGCCGAAACTGGCCCAACAGGTATTTCAACTGTCTCAGATAATTAGCCATAACTCCTAACCAGCCCCACCCAAAATTACCACCAACTAAAATCTCCGAAAGCTAAAACACTCCTAAAAAAGAATCACTTAAACTCCATGAGATGAACTAAATTTTTGGACCAAAAAATCAATCTTTGATTGTAATTTTTTTGGGACAGTCTTTACATACACCGCCCAACGGGATTGTTAATTGGTCCTGCCAGCTATAGCTGGCGGCCCACAAAAAACCAAACCCGAGACGGGCTACACAATGGGAGATGGAACAACTATTGAGCTGAGACTACGAAGATACTTTAAATCCACCATGAAGACAGTGTGTACTAATAACTGTAATTACTTTCACTCTCACTGATGTTGTGATACTGTACCTGCATTTCCTTTCTCAGGTGCTTATACCGTGTGTCCCAAAAAACGTAAACACTTGTGGCAGGCGCCATGAAGTTTTGAACAAAAGCACGTCGTGACTACTTATTCTTTGGTGTGGAGTAAGATGGGACGAACATTCCTGCAAATTTCATAAAGGTAGATTCAATAGTTTTAAGATCATGACCCCAACATCAAGATCACAGAACTCATTTTATCAAAAAGATGGTGATGGTTAACGACAAGACTGGCCAATGAAGAAAAAATGGCAATATAATATTGATTGCAATCAACATTTACTTGCCCAAAGTTCTGCGAAACACTTCTACTGGGTCATATGCTGCATTTGTATAATCTAGTATTTACACTGATAATAATAAAACATTAATTTATTGGTGATAAAATATGGTCAAGAAGATTATAAAAGCTGTGACTAAGTCATAGACAAAATCCAAATTACATAAAATTTAAATGCGTTGGGCTGCAAATGCGTGTTACTGAATAATGTTATTATCAACTGATGAAAGTAAAACATGTTTTCAACAAAACTCAATAGCAATTATTCAGTCATTCCTTCTTTATTAAAGTAAAATTTTGCTAATGATGATGATTGGTTAGATCTAATCCAATGCAGTCTTTGGACAATACGAAGAGGTTGTTGATCATTACATTCCTAACTCGATCGTTGAAGTGTGTTTAAAAATGGCATATTTTAGTGTTATTACCAATGGAAACATTCATATGTAATATTTGTTGAGGCACCGGTCTTTTAAAAAAGGGGGAAATGGTGGTTGGACTTAGAGCTTCATATTGGTGGTTCTGTGCCCAAAAGTACCAGGGCGATGTGGTTAATAGCGCCTCAATTGGTTTTTAATGGGTAATGTAGGTTACTTGATTATGGGGTCAAATCGTAAAACATATTGACTCTTCCTGAAAACTTTTCAGGGATATCAGCAAACAGTTCCCATTTTACCTTACAACAAAGTATCCACGTGCTTTTGTTCAAAACTTATGGCGCCTGCAACCACGTGTACGGGTTTTTTTTTTTGGACACACGGTATAGCCGTCAACAACTCTAGGAAGGCTTGCAATTGGTCTACAGGGTGTCCAAAAAAGTGGTGCAAGCAGGAAACAACTCGATTTCTCAAAAAACTGCCGAGGCTGTGAATTTCATTTTATGGGAATATATTAATTTAAATAATAACAGACAGTCTATCACGCCAACTGTTGAAATAGTCAATGTCGGGGTTAGTGCAATGTAAAATGACATCGTTAAGAAAGCAATCAATGGATTTATGAAATTTAGATTCAAGTCAAAGTACGCAAAATAATAATAAATGACAGGGTGTGATCATCAGTAGCTTAATTCAATGAAATGAATGGCACATTCTTCCAAGTGTGTTATTTATAAAACCTTCACAAAGACGAGAAACGTCACGAAAATCGAGTGTTTACATAATTGGACACCCTTCTTTCTGACAAACTTATGAATGGAAACTTAACAGAATAAACCAAACGGTATGTGGTTTATTCCATTAAGGTTTCCGAATTCGAAGGGTGTCAGAAGACGGGTTCACCTATGAAAACCCCCCAAAGAAAAACGTACCGGTCATCTGTTGGTGCGCGTTACACAATTGGGCCTGGTTAAAAGATGCAGGCAAACAGGCAGATGTCGAGGTAAAGGATTAATGCAACTTAGCTATTTAATTTCTTTAAGGAAATGTGACTATGATTATTCCAAACACATTCCATTTTAGTTACAAGTTATAATTCAGCCAAAATGCTATTTATCACTAAAAAATGCACAGGTAGTAGAGATCACAAAATAGGTAACATAAGTTGTGCTGATCATAAATCCAACTTTGCCTGATTATTATGAATAAAAAAAAAAAAAAATAAGAAAAAAGGAAGGAAGGAGGGGGGGCGGTAGGGAGGAGGAGGGAAATGGGGAGGGGGAGGAGGAGGGGGGAGGCGATTGGGTTAGGGTAGAGGGAGGGAGGGGAGAGGTGAACATGGGGAGGGGAGAAGAAGGAGAGGAAGGGAGAAGGGGAGGGGAAGGGGATGGGGAAGGAAAGAGGAGCGGAGAGAGGGGAGGGAGAGGGAGGCGACGGGGGAATGGGGAGGGGAATAGGGGAAGGGAGGGAAGAGGGAAAGGAAAGGGGAAAGGGGCGGTACAGGAGGAGGGAGAAAAAGGGAGGGGAAGGGGGAAAGGGAGAGGGGAGGTAATGAGAGAGGGAGGGGAAGGGAGGGAGAGGGAGGGGAATGGGGGGGAAAGGGAAAGGGGAAAGGTGGAGAGAGGGAAGGGGAAGGGGGGGGGAGGGGAGGGGCACAGGACTTCTGGGGGAGGGGGCCACTGAGCTCACACCTAAACGTGGTTGGGACAAAAAGCAAATAAAGGGGTCTTCTCCATACCTCCCAATTCCACTCACATCCCATGATCCCTTCTCCCCTCTCCAGTTCCACGGGAGCTCATAATTCCCCATCCCTCCCGCCCTCTCTCTCCCATAGTAGACGATGACGGAGCTTCCCATAAACGCCGCTTCAACCATGCCCACAAGATGCATGCCGACCATTAAAGTTGTAGAAGTTGTTGCCTCAACGAAATATCCAAAAGAACTGCCCAGAGCTGAGCATTCCTCTCTCAGTGCAGTCAAGGCAAAAAAACAATTTTCAGATCAAACAAAAAATTGTTAACAAGAAACAACGGGTTGTGACAATATAGCCGACCCTTGGTCACTAGTGACCTGATGTATTCATCGGACTTGTACGGAATAAACTGCAGTTTATTCCGTTCAAGTCTGATGAATTATTCAGGGTTCACTAGTGACCCAGGTCGCTAATGTCACAACCAATAAACAAAGCCGTCCGGATTTCCCATACATTCACATTCCTTGGACATAGCTTCACTGATAGTCAGAGGGGAGCAAAATCGTGTGCACTTTGTGATAGACAGTATAACCTTGGTAACACGCTTAAAGGATAATAACCATATTTCAAAACGGGACCCCAGGTTGATTTGACCTGTGGCGGCAGTGGTGACCCCTTTTAAAAAATGGTTTGCTTTCACCATTTTAATAATATCTCGGTAATTAACACTGATATTGTGTATATACCCCTGTTTTGAATGCCAAGGGTATCCACATGATTACATTATTTTTTAAATAATTCTGTCAGGTATTTTGTGTTCCAATATGGGGACCGCCCAAATGCATACATTGACACTTTTCCGTATATCTTGCTCAAAAATTAACTAGAGATTTTGTTTCTACTGATGCTTTAGGTCCAAAGAAATCCAAATATGACATGACATTTGAAATACTTTGTAGTCCTTGTGCTTTTCAAGATGAAACCATTTTGAGTGGAAAAATTGACCATTCCTAAAGGGAATAGTCAGTCTATTATTAACGGTTGAGATTTTATTAAGGCATTTGTTAGATAATTGACAATTATATTTAACAAGATCCTTGTAAAGTTATGAACAAATAGGAAAAGTAGCGTTTATGGTTTATATTGAAGTATTTGTTTTCCTTTTAAGAAATTCTGTTTTAGCCCAATAAAAGGTTAAGAGATCGATTTCGTGTGTCCAATCTACATGAAACCACTGCAAATGGGGGAAAAGGATTCGTCGAAAATCTTTCTTTAACACCTTTTAATACTTACTTTAATGGGTGTTGATAATGAACTACAAGCTGAACTTGAAAGGACGTCTGAAAGACTGAAAAATCGAAGCTTTGGACCCCTAGACTGTCCACGACCCATTTTAGTAATGTCTTTACAGATCATAATATACTCATAAATAACATTAAATGTTTTTCAATAGAAAATATTACAATGTAATTCAGTGCAGTGAGTCAGTTGAAGACTACAATGGAGGATGGCTCATTTCTAGCAATCCCTCGATCAGTAAGGTTCTACGTGACATGTATTCTTAAGGGCTTTTAATATATAATTTTCTCTTTGGTCTTGGACCATAAAGATTATTTACTAAACCATTTAGTACAATAACTATGCATAGTGTATTAAGCGGAAGGATTATTGTAGCCAGTCGTCGCCCGCCTTTCACAATGCAACCTTCCTACATCCCTAAAATAGGTCTTTCTAGCTTGCCGTTTCGGGAGGATTTACGCGTTGTGTTGTAAAAAGTTTGTAACAGCCTGTGGGTCCATCACGACGACCGCCCTGGAGGCACTTCGGGGATCATGTCGCGCTTTATAGAGAGTTGAAATCTGACGTCAACGGCGGGCAATGAACAAAGCACTGCCCGGCCGTATGCGTGAGCACCGGAAGGGATTTGTGTTTTAAAATTCGCGCTCAAAATAGGTAGCCAGGTTCACTATGTTCAAATAGTTACTATTTGTTGGCTTGTTTCTATGGAAGATTTGCTATTTTTGCCATTTTTTTAAGTTCAGCTGTCACTAGAAGAAACAAAAAATCAATGTTGGCATTTTTTTAAATCGCCTCGACGCAGCCATCTTGATTTTCAAAAGGCCGCCATTTTGACCCTATAATATTTGCTATATCTCGCTTTAAAGCACCTAGAAACGTAATTCCACCTTCTAAAACTATTGTTGGAGGGTCTTGTCAAGCTGAAATGCCAATAAAATTAGAACACTGATCTCTATTACACTGGATAGGATATCGCCGCTCTCTCGAACATGAGGGGAACGGAAACTCGGGAAACCTGAAAATGCACGGCGGCCATTTGCTCTACCCAAGAACCCATCGTGCACGTAAACTGAATAGGGAAATATGGAAAAGGGGACATAAATTTAGGCGATTTAATTGCACGTATGTCAAGGTTTGTCAAGTATGGTTTGATTTTCGAGTATAGGTGGGTATGTTCGAAACAGGAATATGATTCAAAATATTAAAAAGTCTTTAAAATGCCATATTTCAGGTTTTTTTGGTTTAAAGGTTTTTCAGCTCATAGACAATAATTCATGGAGAAGGCCTAAGTGCTTGACTACGTAAGATATTTCCAAGCAAGACATATGAGATATTCTTAATTTCCTCTTCAAGATTTTTTCCGATTACTAAACCCACCCTCACCTAGATAATGAATTCACTCTTTCCTTTACCTTATGTTCATATTGGGCCGGTGGTACTTATTTGGCTACCAATGAAAAGAGAAAAACGCAAAGCACTATCTTGTGGTACCAAAAATTTATAAGAATCGGATGTTGTAAAGGAAAATCACAGGGGTGGGTACACCCCCCCCCCCCCGATTCTTCTGGAAATGACCTCGTATATCTTTTTACGGCATGCACGTTCTATTTTAAAAAATGGAATAAAATTCCTGGGGGGTCTTGAATTTGGTCGGGGACCAATTCTCGTTCCAAAAAAAGAGAGGACTATATGCTGC
>JAMKCH010049068.1:0-22123 GCA_023653785.1 Ophioderma brevispina | reverse complement strand
TCAAGATGAATTATGTTAATTTGTGACCAAATTACGCAAATATTGCCAGATTTGCTGTTTTGACATGGCGTCTATGTTACGTCTGCATTATTAAGCATTTGTGTTCACATTTTCAGTTTTTGATGGTATATGTTGTAAATTTTTCACCATCACTTAAGTTTTTCCTTGTTGCAGTGTGTGTCCCTTAAACATATACCATTTTCGTTTTATTTTGTATGATTATGCCAGTTTTTTCTATTTTGTCACCTGTACCAAAATATTGTGTTCAAAAAGTGTGTGACATAAATATTTACATTAAATTTGTCACATTTTGATGGAATGACCAATTATTACACAAACTAAATCTTGTCGGTCTTCCGGCGACATCAACAAAACTGCAACATTTAAAACTCTTGTAGGCTTGTACTCCCCACACATACAAGAACAAACCAAATGCAAAACCCATATGTATAAAAATATGGACTAACACGGACACCGAAAAAATGAAACAAATCACCATTTCAGTTGTATTTGGTTTCAAACTTCACAATTAAACTTTGCTTTGTGCATTTCATAATCTTTCATTAGTACACAAACTTATCTTTTTTTAATCAATTTCCTATTGTAAATGTTAACTAACCAAAAATGAGAATTTGTGAAATTCAGACGCAACACAAACACCGTGTCTAATGTCCTCAAACCGGGCATAGTTTTCTATCAATACCTCGGACAGACACAGCGTATGTCTACAAACTTTGTCAATTTCTGCACACCCAAGTGCATCTTACCGAATAACTGTAGAAAGGTTAGTGATACCTTTGCATATACAGAGCATGTCACACTTTGAGTCCTAACCTGATGGAATGACCCATATACGTTCTGGTCCCGAGCCCGGCCCCAGCCACTTACAGGCCGGGCTTTCTGGCGTGGGCAGGACACGCTGTCCGCTCATGGACTTTGTCAATTTTCACCCAACAGTGTACCTATTGGATCTTGGTGATCTCTGGTAAAGAGCAAGGAACTGGGTCATGTCCCGTCTTACGCATAATTCGCTCTCATGAATCGCTGCACATCAGACACCCCATCCCTCTTATATACGTTCTGTCCCGAGACAGGCCCCAGCCCTACCGGCCGGCTTTTCTGGCGTGGGCAGTACCAGCGGTCCGCTCATTGTTCACCTAGTGTACCAATTGGATCTATGGTGATCTTTCACGTCAGACACACCCACTTGTTAAATTATAGTATGTTTCTAGTTGTTCCATGGGTTTGTGAACTACCAACTTACTTTGAGGTGTGCTCAGTTTTAGTAAATTCTCAAAAAATTGCCCCTTTACATTTTCAATTTGTCACGTCCAACTCAGCTTCAATCAAACACAAACCATGCAAAATAGCTTTGGCATATTGAAAAGTCATGAGGGATGAAACAAAGCATTCACTAGGGCAAGTTAAGTAGTGTTTCATCTTTATAGAAGCTTAAAATCATTTTTTGTTTTTATAATGTCAAAAAGATAAGATTTTAAGTCAAAATTCTGTTCACATGTCACGTCCAACACTTGGACATAAAGCTAATTATCTGCTAACTCAATGGGTGAGATTTGCTTGCATTCGGTACAAATGTTCTCCAGCCTACAACTAATCAATTCGTGAAAAAATCATTCTGCTCTGTTACTTTTTTATTTTATAAATACAACTTTTTTATGTCAAGAACCTGTTTTTAGGATAAAATAGAAGCAAAAATGTAAAGAAATTGTCAAAATTCAAGCGTCAATGTTCATATTTCGGCTGGTATTGCCTGAAGATGCATACTTTACATTTATGATGAAGACAAGTCTAATTTCTTTTGCAATTAATCTAAATTTCCATTAAAAACTATTTGCATTTTTTACAAAAATGGCTCAATTTTCAAACTCTCTGATTAAAAAAAGTAATAAAGGAGAAAAGATTAAGGTGTGCTTTCTATTTTTCCTTAAAATTTATAGTCTTACACACATTAGAAAACAAATAACAAAGCTTGACACCAAGTTTGAAAAAATGACCCCAGGTTGACAAAAGTTGGCAAGTACTGTGAAACGGGCCAAATATTAAGGAAGTTATGGTAAAAAACATCCAAATAATTTCGGATATAAATGTACAGTGAAGTATGTATACTGTGACCTAAAAACATTAAAAAACAAGTACATTGCCTCAATCATGTCAATCGCATATTACTGATTTTGAATGGGAGACCAGGCTTGAGGACAAGATATCTTTTTTTGTCAAAGCACGATTTGTATAAAATTTCAGATACACGTACAATATATATGAAACTGGCTACTTAATTTGACTGATCTGTGGTGCAGAAATTCAGTACCAGGCGGGAGAATACGAAACAAATTTTCAATCGCTGAGAGAAAATATTGAACTTGAACTTGATTAAAAATTCAAGATGATGTTACATCCGTGTATTTTTTCTGACGTAGACCTACGTGATGACCGGGATCCTCCAAGAGACCAATCAAAGAAAGATTTTTGGGGAAGCCCTCAGGCAATCCGCAATATGTAAAACAGGTCAAAGTAGACAAAATAGCGCCCTCTCGTGCGTTTTTTGCACTAATGTAACATAAAGCTATAATATGGGCCAAGCAAGCCAAAAATATATTTGTTACTATCACGGTGGTATGCGACGGGGACGGAAATTGATGACGCATTTTTTTTGCACCTCTTACTTTGCATGTGTAAATGGTTGATGGTGCGTAGTAAAAGAAGTAAAAACAGTAACCCACAGGACTACATTCAGGCACATATTGAAGAAACTCAAGGTCAACATGTTGCCATGGTTAACATTTTTTAATGGGCGCGATGGGACAGAAAGATAGATGGTATTGAAAATTTGAACATTTGCTAAATTATTCAAAAATTTATATTTATAGGTATTAGATTTTAACATCAATATTACGTTCAACTATCATGCTATTATCAATGAAAATTGGATGTACCCCGGGAGGGGTGGGATAGGGGTCTCTGGGAGGGGGTGGGATAGGGGTCTCTGGGAGGGGGGTGGGATAGGGTGGTCAGGTGTCGCGATTTCCACTTATACCTTATTTCTCTGAAGATTGGGAGGTGGGATGTTTGACTTCCTCCTATGTTCCTCATTTTTTTCCTCAGTCGGTTGGGAGAGGGGGGCGAGGGGAGGTGAGGCTTGGTTGAAGAGGGTGGTTTTTTTATTTCGGCCATTCTGGGAGGGCGGTGGATAGGGGGTTCTCTGGGAGGGGGGGGTAGGGGTCCTCGGGGAGGGGGAGTGGATGGAGTGGTCGAGGGGGAGAGGGAGTGGTGGGGAGGGCGAGGGGAGTGGAGGGGTTCAGGGCTCAATTTAGAAATATAATTTACATGCAAACCCCGATTTTCCTCAAATGGCTGAAAAAAATACACAATTTACATGCACAGGGAAACTTCTGCATCACAGAGCCAAAGTTACGTATTGATTTGTGCCTGTAAAACCCCTCTAAATCGAGCACTGGGGGGGTGTCTGGGGTAAGGGTGGGGTGGGGAGGGGTGGGTGGGGGGGTTGTATGGGAAGGAGAGGGGTGGGTATGGGGGCGGGTTCTGCGAGCAACCTTTTTGTCTTTCATTCCTCTTTTAATTGGACATTATCGTATATCAGCCAACGTAAAGGTTATGCCGCTGTACCGGGACACAGGTATCGACAATAAGCAAACGCCAAATTTAAAACCAATCCAACACCAGTTCTTACAGCTTATGGACCTTGAAATTGCCAAAACCCCAAATGTGATATCCATGCGTGTTCTCGTCCATATATCAACATACCTTAAAATTCATTCAGGTCAAAAATGTAATAATCAAAAGGTGAAAATGAAGTAATATATTTACGGATGTAAACTTTCTGCATTGTGACTTCGGATTGCTGGTCGGACATCAGGAGAAACTTTTGTAATGCCTTCTATTGCCGTTCTGACATGTTAGCGGGGCGGCGACCGGTGACATGGTTGTGTTAAGTTAGCGCTTAAATAATGCGATGTTACTCGTGTTAAAGCTCTGTTTAAGTTAACAATGTTTTTAAATTTTTAAATGCATTGTGCTTTCGAGCATTGTAAATTACGATGAGTTAAGCTAAAATCGCTTTTAGTTAACAAGTTTTTGGAATATGGGCCCTTGTGGTTAGCAGGGTCAAAATACACTAATCTATGAGTCATAAGCTAATCCTCGTAAAAGAACGGACTACTCTTGATGGATAGGTTTTGGGGTGGATTGAACAGGGATAGAATTTCGTTAGCCGAGTGCAGAATCGAGTCTTGATTCTCCAAAAATGAATTTGCGGCGGAATCATCTATTCCTGACTGTATTAAGTTCTAACGTTTACGAGAATCAACATTGTTGATTACGCAAATCAATTTACGAAATTGTGCGAGAAATAGATTCTCGGAGTCTCGCCGAATTATAGCCATTGAACTTATGCTTTTATTTGAAGCATGAATACCAGTTACAGTACTTTATTCTATTGACAGATGATTAGGATTAAATGTACATGTATGGACTGTTATAGGCTGTATTCTGAAAAAAAAAAAAAAAATAAAAAAAAAAAAACATGGGAGATAATTTAAGACCTGGGTTTAAACCAGCATTGATCCTACATAGTGGAACTGTTTTCCTTTTTCTCAAAATTTATGAAAAGTTAAATGTACGGGTGTGAAAAAATTCCTCATGGATTGCGGGCAGAATGGCCCTCGGTGAGGAATTTTCTGACTGTACCGACATTTTTAGAGTATGTTGGAAGGAAATAGATCCACTCCTGTAGGACTAAACCCTAGTTTAAACCCAGGTCTAACGTAGACGCGCTTTCAGAATACCAGCATAGTGGTACATTGTGAATTGTAGACATAATATGCTAAAATACAGGCCTGTTTTCTTTCAGCATGGGTCAGCTGAATGTAATTGTATTGGAGGCAATGCACCAAAGACATGCAAAAATTTTGCTGAGCTTGCAAGGAGAGGGTACTATAACAATGTCAAATTTCATCGCATCATTTCTAACTTCATGGTACAAGGCGGTGATCCAACAGGGACAGGTGAGTATTAACCTGCTAATCAACCCAGGAATCTTTATCTCATTGTCTATGGTACATTACTGAACCGATTGAGTTGTAGCGAATAAATTCTTAAAACCCAGCAAATTTTATTGACACTCCGGATGGGACCCTGTTAGCTTATGTCAAATTTTATCGTCATGTACGTTATCATGATAGTAATAATAATAACCAGTTAGCGCTTAATCCCCGTAAACATGCTCAAAGCACTGTTGTCAATGGTTATTACGCCTCCAAGAAATCGTCACAATCATTTTCACTTCATGTAGGTGGCTGCTCAAAGACATGCCTTACAAGCCTATCAGCACTTGGATTGTAATATTCCCCATAGCAGCTCGGCTCCCCAGATTTGGCTTGGGTTGACGAAGCAATTCAGATTAAGTACCTTGCCCAGGGACACAAACATGTTGACCACAGTGGGGCTTGATCTCACGATTTTAACAGTCTAATGAATACTAATGATCACAAGTCCTGCACTTTTCCACTGGACCACACATGCTATCGTGAAATCATCCATATCATTCAGTGCCCTGGGAGTGCTCCCCTGGGTCTCTCATAGTCTAGAGTGGGGAAATATAAAAAGTCAGCAATCGCAGTGAAACTTCCTTTCTGTAATCCAATCAAACTTGCTTAAAGGTGCAACGAGAGATTCGGAGACAACCGCAAATATTGTGTCATAATAGTAATTTCATAAAGATTAGACACTCAATAGATTTCTTACCTTGTGTTTGGCAACAGAAATGTGTTAAAAGAGAGAAAACATGTGATTTTGATTTGCTTATATTTCAATGTAAAACATAGGCTGAATTTCGTATTTGCTCCTATACGAAATTGGAAATTTCAAAATTTTTGTACCAAGAAACATTTCTCAGCTTAATCCTTTCAGATGGGAATATTTTTGATGGAAAGCTTTACATCAGGGCAAAAATCAGTACTTTTTATTTTTTAGGGACACCTGATATGTGAAATCTCTCGTTGCACCTTTAAGATGTAGATCATCACAAGGTGCTACTCCTGGGGTGCTACTACCCATGTCATTCATTGACCAGGGGGTGCTCCCAGAGTAGGGTATGTATTAGTCCTGTTATGTCATTCGGCACCCTGGCAGTGCTCCTCTGGGTCTATCATAGAGCGTACATTTCTACAGACACGGATCTACCCGTTTATATCTGGCTCAGTAGAAACAGACAAACTAATGACTACCCTGTGCATTTTGAATTTAGTGTGTTTATTTGCATTTTTTATTATCTTCTTTTTGATGGTGTTCCATTTTTCATCTGATATAGACCTTTGGGGCCTAGGATGAGATCGTATTTGGATTTTGTCTCATGTCCATTGGGATTAAATAAATTTAATGAAATAAAAAGTGAAATTTGCAAAATTACTCTTGAAAACAAAATGCTAAAATGGTCTGGTATTTGTGCTTTAATTACTTAAACCTTTGCACAAATGTGTGGTCCAGGCCAAGAAGCAGACATTCTTAACTAAATCATCAATAACATTGTCACATAATATTATTCTGTTGCAGGAAGAGGTGGAGCATCCATATATGGCCAGCACTTTGAAGACGAAATCCACCCAGACCTTAAGCACACAGGAGCCGGTGTCGTCTCAATGGCTAACAGTGGTCCCAACACAAATGGCAGTCAATTTTTCATCACGCTAGCACCGACACAATGGCTGGACAGAAAACATGCAGTATTTGGACGTTTATCAGCTGGCATAGGTGTGTTAAAACGCATGGGAATGGTGGAAACTGACACAAATGAAAGACCATTGGAGGATATTAGAATACTCAAAGCGTATCCAAAAAATGAGTAGCATTGTCTTTGAATGGAACAGCACAAGCTTTTATAATCAGTCAAAAAGTATCTACATCCTGCAGGGTTATAGCTAGGCTACTCTGAGTGCCAGCTGTAAGTCTTAAAAATTTACTACACCTATGGACAAACTATTAGTTTGTATGCCAATTTATGTGGTAATTTTTCATTTCACTGAAGTAAAGTGCCAGTCAGCAACCTCCCAATTGACCTTCTGTGCCGGTTGGTGGGAGCAAGTGCTGGTCATGGCCGACCACTGCCGACCGGCATAGCTATATCCCTGACATCTGTTCAAAGTATATGAGATGCTCATTAACTAAGACCAAAGAAATTTATTCCTTTCACGTTACAAGATGGTATATACCATTCAACATGTTATTATGTTGTATATTAGTGTACTATATACCATGTTGGATTTTTTCAACATAATACTATATCGGGGACGAACTCCCTTGACGAGCGCGTACTTCCTGGTTCCCTGTCGTATTTACTGCAGAAAAACTGCTCTTTGCCTCTGATTGGCCACCGAGGCGATCTGCCGTTGCTGCTGTGGGTCCCCGACCACGCACCATACGTGCTTATATCTCCCGCCCCCCTTTTACAACCAGGAAGTACGCGCTCGTCAAAGGTTGTCTGTTCCCCGAATATAATAGTCCTGTTTTGTATTTCTTTTGGCTATGTGTGTGCACAAAATGTTTGCCAATGTTTTGGTATTAAAAGCCAGTGATCATGGTCTGAATTCATAGTTTAATTGTTAACTTGAACATTATAGTTGAAGTCAAAGTTCTGCATACATTACTATTTAAAAAAATAAATCTACAACTACAACAGGATTTTAAGTATGAGAAAAAATGCAGATGAGGAGAAAGTTTGTCAAAAGGAAAAGTGCCTATACTCAGTGGCATAAAATTTTATTTTTTTTCTGGGGGGGGGGTGGTTGGATGAAAATTTTATGAAACTGTTTTGCTGACATCATTGCAGTGCCAGACTTTAATTTTCTGGGGGGGGTGAAAGTCAAAAATTTGGGGTGGCCAAACTTTTCGAAATTTGGCCCAAATGGCTGATATTTACCACCCAAATTTTGTGATTTTGGGGGCACCTAATCGCTGATTTTTGCTAAATATTCCATCATTTTTCTTCTCTGGGGGGGACCAAAAGAAAATTAAGAGGGGGAAAATTTCCCCTGCCCTCTCTGGCACCGTGCTGTGTGTGGAAATATAAAGTATGTATAAACATTTAAATTGATGTCATTGTACTGAAACCAACATTTTGGCCATGAATTGAGTGTTGAAAAAAAGATATATTTGGCCCTAAGATGTGTGGATTATTAGTTGTAATAGTAGGGCCCTAAAGGTTGCAAGTCATCCTAAGCTAACATTTTTATAAATGGTTCCACACAACAGATAACATTCCGCTGGGTTATTGTTGTGACTGCCCTTGTTCAAGAGATCTCTTCAACAGACTTTCGTAGGTGGGCGTCTGTGAAAATTTGATATCCGGGTTTAATAATAAGGATTTAAAACAAAAATATGTGACCGGTTAAAAGTTTTTCTGTATAACGGTTTCAGGTGGTATAAAAGGAACCATTTTTGACAAAAAAATCCTACACGGTCTTCAATTCTTCTTGGGAAATTCGAACTAAATATCCGTGTTTTCAAATGGCAGCAGTGCATGAGCTCATGTTTGTGTTATCCATGCACAGCGGGACGTTGCCGGCTGCTGTGAAATGGTTCCAAATTCTTCATATATAGTCCCATAAGGACCAGGGAATATAATACTTCATATAATACTTCATGTAATTAGACTGAGGTCAAAATGTAACAATGGTCTACATATCCTATGGGGTCATTAATGCTTACCATCTAATTTACTTAAATGTCAAATGCAGACCAAATATGCAAAATCAAAATCGGAGTACTCTGAAAGAATTGCCCAGATGGCCTTGAACCGTTATGAGCCTATAATCCTGAAACTAATGACAGTAGATATGGCAAACTATACTTTTTTTTAATCCTCATGACCAAATGAATAAGTTGGTGTAGGTTTCAAAACAATTAGACTTGTTTCACTTTTGACCCTGTACAAAATTTACCCCCTATATTTTACATCCTCCCATTGTTGATTTTTCAAGCCTTGACACATCTGAGAACACATTTAGATGGTATGCATTAACAATTTTTTTTCCATTTTTTATTTAGGTCAAAAAACAACTTTCTTGTACTAATGTTTGCACAAGAAATAATCCTTAAGTCCCAGAGAAAGGGAAGGAATAAAGGGAGATTTATGGTGCAATTGCATCACGTGGGACTTAGTGAATTTTCTCTTGGTGCTGTAGTGTGTTAGGGTGTACATTTTACACTTTAACATATGCTTGCACAGATGAGATGTTTGCCCATTTGCACAAAAATGCCTTGCTTCGCTCGGACGTTGCACTCGTCACTGCCTCTCAGGAGGAGACAATTTTGAGGCTTCTTTGACAAAGACTACCACCAAGTTGCAAAACTTAACCAAGAAAATCCTTGTCTTTTTTTCCTCCCACCCAGTGATAAACCACATTCTGGCTTGTATATAAAAGCAACTTTGGCAAATACCTCAAGAGTATTTTAGGCTTTTCTCAACAATGACATCAAATTATGCCCTCCATTACCCCAACTAGAGTGTTTTGTTCATGAGCAATCAATATTATGCTTTAAGCCTTCCACCAACTGCCAATGTGGGAATCTTGGTCCTCTGCTGTCCCTCTTTGCACATGCCACTGTATTGCTCAGATTGCATGTATCTCAATTGGATTGTCCAGAGCTCCTCATATGATAGTGTGTCTCACACAAAAATACTGCAAGTTAAAACTTGACAGGGACATGAACGTAATGGGGGTCATAGATCATGTAGAGTAAAGAGCTCAATCTGTGTACACCCTAAACAAGTCTTGGGTAACTGATTTTTTGACAGAGTATGAAGTTAAAGGTGCAATGAGAGATTTTGAGGCACCCAAATATTGCGTCATAATAGTAATTTCATAAAGATTAGACACTCAATAGATTTCTTACCTTGTGTTTGGCTACAAAAATGTCTTAAAACAGAGAAAACAGTTAATTTTAATTTTCCTATATTTCAATGTAAAACAAAGGCTGAATTTTGTATTTGCTCCTATGCGAAATTAGAAATGTCACAATTTTTGTACCAAAGAAACATTTCTCAGCTTAATCCTTTCAGATGAGGATATTTTTGATGGAAGGCTTTACATCAGGGCATAAATCAGTACTTTCAAATTCTTAACACTTACTGTGCTCAAGATCTCGATCAATACATGTGGCATGTATTATAAAATGCTGCCTTTGTGTGCATTAGAGGTGTTAAGGGACACCTGATATGTGAAATCTCTCGTTGCACCTTTAATCAGTGTGTACAAATGAGCTTACTCTATTTTGTGAAACAGAACTGGCTTCCTGCACCCATTGTTTTAATTTTATGACTGACTACAGTGTGTAATTCAATTATTGTAGTTAGCCATTTTCTTTTCTTGAAACTGTACAGGAAACCTTTTGTTCAGATTAATGTATGATGAATCTTTCATTCCACTAATTCAGCAATTCATTTTGCTGGTGTAGAAAAAAACGGCAAAAAGGCGTTTTTGCCAAATGGGAAAAAAAATAGTTAAAACGTTTTTTTTTCCTACCTGTCTGCAAAACCTGATCTTAATTAGAAATTTGGCCAACGGATGTTGAGAATAGAGACGCTGGTGTTTTAAGTACTCATTTTTATTAAAACTAATTGATTCAAATTACTGTGGATACAAAAAATAAAATGATTGATATTATACAACATATTTTGCTTGTAACTAAGTTTATATATATGTGTGATGAAACATTCCCTTGCTTCAATGCCCATTTTAGTTGACAAGATTTGTTGGTTAAGGGTGACTTGCCATTTGGTCTAATCCCACTTGGTCTAATGGCCATTTTGTCTAACTCCCATGGCCTAATACAATTTAGTCTATAACCATTTAGTCTAATTACCAACCCATATCGTGTAACATTCATCTGGTTAAACTCATCGTCTAATATCACATATGGTCTAAATTGATGGGTCAAGCCAATTGGTCAATAATCAATTAAATAAATGGATCTTACGAACCAAGGTAAGACCATGGATAGTAGAACCAAAATGGATATTAGCAAAATGAATAGTAGAAACCAGACATGAAAACTAGACCAAATAGTGTTTGTGGTTATTAGAATGGTAGCGAACCAAATGGTCATAATGACAAATAGGCATTAAAAAACCAAATGGCTATTAAAGATATTTGTTTTTAGATAAATTGGATGTTAGACTAAAGGCACTTCAGTGATTTGCAAAATCGAAAAAATAAATCATCACAAATCAGATTTGTGCATTTCAACATATTCTAACAAAGGATGGTCCAGAAGCAACCTAATAAGGACAAAATGGATATATTATTATTACTGTCTTTTGGACACTTACTACAACCACTCCAACATTTCCTAATGAAGTTATATCTTTGAACACTGCAGTTTGCTTCCTTTTCAGTCAATTCTTCATTGAAGAACGTACCGTATGAGGTTCTATCTAACTGACTTTGTACTTCACTTTTAACATTTCTGCGATTTTTCAATATTTGGACGCTTTCGGATAATCACTGATAATGTCTTTAATGGTTTTTAGACAAATGGCTCTTATACCAAAATGGGATTAGACCAAATGCAAGAAACCGTTATAGCCCCACATGGCAGAGCAGCGAATCTGTTAAGATGCCTTTATTTTATGGGTTTTATTATACCCACACTGTACAACTTTGAAAAACTGTAAGTGGTCATGTCAGATTAGTATGATTGGACATTCCCAAATGGGAAAATGTGTTTCGGGGGGCTATAAGAACTTCTAATTTTTGTGTCCGCCTGCAGGTATTGCAGGCGGCATCTACCTGTCCTCAATTTCTTTCTGGCTGCATTTTCAAAGTTTAGTTCTGGAAAAAGTCTCTTTGCGAAGTAAGCCAGTTTGTACAGATTGGGTCAAAAATGGCCCCTTTAAACTTCCCATTTGTTAATGGGTAAGGGTCAACACCTACCAAGTCAGTTCTAAATGGCTGAAACATCAAATTGCATAATTGAAAAGTTGGAAGTCCAATTGGAAACCAAACTTATAGCCATTCAATTCATGCACCATGGTACGTTGGTATGGTAAACAGGTTCAAAGGTCACTTGCACCGGTTTAAAGGTATCTGAGTTAATAGAATGGGAGTGGAGGAAAGGCGAGTCTCAAGTAGGCGGCAACTCAAATTACTCTTTCAGAAATAAGGTTTCGATAAAAAAGGCTTATTTTCATCCAGGAGCTGAATGTAATTTAGTGCACAGTTCCAATCTTTAACCATAACCATTGTTTTAGATGAATGGTGCATTATACGGGTTTAAAAACAACACATGGCCCGAGTCTTGTATAAGATTCAATTTTTTTACCAACTGCTTTATTACCCCACAACAGCTCCACGGGTTCATGGCTTAAACTAAACTACTTAAACTAGACAATGTATGCTTCCCAGGGATCAATATGTACTCTGTTACCTTGTGTAGGGCGATATTTTTTTGTAGGTAATCACGGTTTTAAAGAAAAATATTTCAACAAGGCGGAACTCGTATTTACGATGCGAAATATGTCCCCCGCCAAATCGCGATCACTAAGTGACAACTTAAACGACACCAGTCACCCTTAATTTTGGCCCTCACTACTACTCCGCCAAAACGAACTTGAAGACAATTTACTCAAAAAATGACTCAAGCAAAAATCACTGAAAATTCCCTAATTTTGTAACTATGATAATTTACTCAATTTGGCACCCCTATTTTGAAAAAATCATTTGACCACCATTTTAAATTTTTGGGCCCCATACGGGGTCTGGAAAGCGTCGAAACATTGAAGGACATCGCCGGATAAGGAATGAAGACGCCCTCTAGAGTTCTTCATGAAGAACGGATGAACGTGGACGTTCTGCATTAAAAGGTCACATGCTCAAGGTTTTACCTTTTGCTTTTTTTCCAAAACATCCACTTCACATCAAATTCCCCAAAAGTTCTTTAGTAAAATTATATTACAACTTCATGGGTCAATGGAATTTCAAAATATGAACCCTTTCCCCCCACAACCACAATACCCGCTTTGCAAGGATGTGCGCTGTATTATTTAGCAAACATATATGTGAGGGCATTCTTGTTCTGGGGTGGAAAGGCCTTATTTTGCATTTTTGTTTTCTGGGGGGTTCTGAACACTAAATGGAATTGCAAAAACAACAACAACCTATTACATACATACCTTACCACATCACTTTGAGGTAAGACATGCTATCTACCATGGCTCAGTTTCGTAGCCTGGAATTTGCAACATGTTAACAATAGCTCTGGCCATTGCGTGTTCTGGTATCATAATCAACTAACACACAGGATTGTATTTGATCAGTATTATGTGAATTAAAGTTATTCAACCGCGCCAGGGAATTGAGATAGTGAGTTACCTTGCTCATGATATAAATAAGCGCTTTCATGGGCCTGCTTGGCCATTGTAATTGTATCCCCAGAGTCTGCTCGATGTGAATAACGGATCTAATCGAATCTTAGCAGCATAAGCTGATAGGTTCTTGGGTATTGTTATGAAAGGGCTGCCTTATGTAGTCTCTTTATACCTAATGAAGGACATAAGGTCTATCTAGGCATCACTTACACTCCGTAACAAAAGAGCAGCTATGCAACATCCTTCATTTTCTTCTTTCTTCTTCTTCTTCTCCTTCTCCATGTAAAGTAAGAAATGGTCCATAGAATGGAATGCATGCGTAAAGCTTTGGCTTTTCCAGAGCACATACCCCTGAAGTTTATTCAAATTTTTCCTCATTTTTTTCTTTATACAAGTGTTTTTGGGAGAAAAACCACCTTGCGTACACGATAAATTAGTTTGTAAAACACCACACCAAAATTGATGGTAAAATATAACAATGATGATTACAGAGTGCCTCCTTCTGTCCTTATCCGGCGTGTCATTGTTAACGTATTTTAACCATTTTCCAAGAAATGTCACAGGCTGGCACCCCAAAGAAATGACCCACGTGTAACAACCAGAACTGAAAAAAATTGCCCAAAATCTAAGCAGGTGGAGAACTCAGCCTTTCCTTCCACCAAGTTACACATTATATGTCCTTACCGAACTCCAGAAAACTTGTAACACAAGCCTTGCGGGAAAAAATTCATATTTATGCAAATAGATCTTAATTAGCATATTTTACACCCAAAATCTAATCCGGTTGAAACTCATCAACCTGCTTCTTTCCACCAGTTACATCATCGTAGCCCTTACGGACTCCGATAAATTGTAACACATTTACATTTTCTGTGCAATATTGACCTTTTTCCCGTGCCCTTTTTTCTCCCCTCCCCCTGCCAGACCCAGGGGATGACCCGGGGGAATGAAAATTACATTGTTAGAGGGTATCCCCTCCTACAATATACAAAGTTTGGCTACTCTACTAGCTGATCCAGAAAAAAAAGATAGCCCCAATGTTCCCGGTTAACTTTTTATCACGGACATACTACGGAACGGAATACATATACGGACGGACATACGGACGGATCCATTTTATAGTCCCCTCCCGAACTTCTTTCGGCGGGGCAAAGCCCCCTACCGAACTTCGTTCGGCGGGGACAAAAAGAGCATGTTTCAGAAAATTAATTGTAATCCAATCCTGTGTATATTTACTGTCCATTCCCCAATCTTCAATTGGGTGTCCTGTGATTTTCTAGAGCATTATAACCGGTGGAAACCTAATATGTATAAAATTGCCTTACATTGTACCAAATATATTTTTTTAAACCGTAAAATTGGGACTTTTACAAGAATAGCCCTCAAACAACTTTTTCTTCTCCCAACTTGGCACATCCACATGCTTAAAGGGGACAGGAGATTTTTAGGATTGAATTTCTCCTCAAATTTCACTGGATCGGTTTGTAGACCACCTACCGAGACGTTTGGAAGGTTTATTGGACAAATGGGTGCAAGTAAACCGCAAAACCTTTTTTGTGAACTGCCTGCTATCGTAAAACGTTCCCCATTGAAACCATGCTTTGACTTTCTGTTGTGCACAAAGAAACTACTAAATCACACCTTCTTACATAACGGACCGGCATATTCGGAGTATTCACTTCCGGTGTGATCTAAACAACATTGGTAAGCATCCAAATTGTTTAAAAAACTATGTTCGATAAAATTGGTGCGGCTTCTTTCCCTGGAAATCTCCATGTCTCTTTACAGGTGCGTGTTTCCTGATCGTCTTCGTGAACGCCCCCTGATTTACCACCGGTATAGTATCCGAGTTGATATCAGATGAAAGGGCCGTCTTTTTTCTCATTGTCCGTCCTGAAATTTGAGGCCTCGAATCCATTTCATCATTTGCCAAGATAATAACAAAAAATACACGTCGCAGTTCTCGAACCGCCTAAATCCCCCCGGCGGGAGCCGTTTACAAATTTTTAAATAATCGCTGCAAATACCCCCCTTAAACCCAAAATCCCCTTACACCCCAACACCCCCCCTAAAAAACCTGGCAACCCCCCCTTAAACTCGTTCAACCCACCTTACCCACAACCAGCCCCCGTAAGCCCACAGACCCCCCCTTAAACCCCAAAAACCCCCGGACAACCCCCTTCAACCCCAACAATCCCTCTCAAACCCAACACCCCCTTAACCCCGACAACCCATGTGCAAACGGTCCGCGCATGCATACGCACATCTCGCACACTTGCATGCGCGTGCAGTGTGCACGTCTGCGCTGCAACTCGTATATGTCCCAAAACCCCTTAAACCCAAAATCCCCCTTTAAACCCACCCAACCCCCCAACACCCCCCTTAACCCTGGACAAACCCCCCTTAACACTCGTGCAACCACCTTAAACCACAACAAGCCCCCTTAAGCCCAGACCAACACCCCCCCTTAAACCCGACAAACCCACCTTAAACCCCCACATCCCCCTAAGTCCAGCAACCCCCTTAAACCCCGGCAAAACCCCTATAAACCCAGACAACCCCACCTTAAACCCCCAAACAAACCCCCGTAAACCCAACAACAACCCTTAAAGCTCTGGACAACCCCCCTTTAAACCGGAACAAACCCACCCCCCCTTACCCCGACAACCCACCTTAAAACCTATAATCAGCGGAGAGTACTATTCCCCACGGTCCCCCACCCCCTCCAAGTTGATAAAACTGGATTGATTAAGCCCAATTTAATTGTTCGAGCTATGATTTGCAAAAGATATGGGCGAGACGCAGTCTAGCCTAATATTTTAAAAACTCATACGAGACCAATTACTTTGGGGCGTAATCATCTTCAATTTACATTTCATGTTTTTTGTATCCGAATTTTCACACCTTGGACGCCTCAAAACTGATAACATCAAAATCGGACTTATGGATCTTACTATAGTTGTTGTTCACAAGTTGTGTGGTTGGACATACCTACCCCAAATTTAGCCATAAATATGCAAATAGCTATGAATTAGCCTATCATTATCATGTGCACAAACCTAATCAGTGCGAGAGTACATGATGCCCCACCCCCTGCCACCAATTTCACACATCAAAACCGGACTGGATCTTCAGATAGTTGTGTTCACACTTTTTTGGGTAAAAATTACCCCAAATTACTTCCTTAATTATGCAAATTAGTAACCCTAATTAGCATATGGCCACGCCCTAATCTAAGCAAGATGAAGGCAGGCAGTCCCGATCCCACCCCCAGTTACATCACCATACCCTTTGTCTCATGCTTCGCGTTCACAAGATTTGTGGTTGGACGCCGACCCCGCTTGACTGATAGCATAATCCACCTTCTGCTTTTTCAACCAGGGGAAAAACCACAAACCCAAACCGCCCCAAAACCCGCCGTTTTTAGTGGTTAACCCCTTTTTCATAGCACAGTATTGAATAGGGATTTTGCACCATGCATAATTGCATCTACCATCAAAACCGCAAGTTTGTTTCCACTGTCCTTGGTGGGGTGTATGTGCAAGTGGCCAGGCTCTCATATCCCTAGAGACACATACACATAATGGAACAACCACCTTTAACTTTCTAGTGATAGATTATCGGCTGTGTTTGGTTGGGTATATAAACCAACCAAAATTCGATTCTGGTCTGCCCTCATCTAGTCTTACTCACATGCTTCATTAATACTGCATGACCAGTTAAAAGGACTATGGAAAATATTTCTATGCAGCACTTGACGCCAATGGAGTACCATATGCTCAAGATTTCCACAATTCCCCCCCTAATTCCAAGTTCCTAATCTGCCCAATGGCACATCGGCTTATAAGCATTTGTGACATAAGTTCCATCACATTTAAAAAGAGACCTGAGATTTCAAAAGGCGCCCCCAATTTTTCTCGAACCTAGGTTTTTTTTTTACATATTTGGAATGCTTACCAAGGTATTAAGAATACACCTTGAAGTGAATAGCGATACGCCTTCTTTATGTAATAATATGATGATTTAGTAACTTTCTGTCGTGCCGACATCCAGTCAACGCTGTTTTCGATGGGGAACGTCACAAGTTGGTATCAAAGATACCCATTGCTCAGATCTGACGGTATAAGATAAAACAATGACAAATCATGTTTACTTTCATACTTCAAACCAAACTAACAGGTATTTTTGTGTCGTCTGCAATAATTGCATAAGGCAATGTATAGGATTTACTCTGGTCCTGTATGTCTGTTGTGTGTGTGGTCCTGTGTCAACAATGTTTACCCTTATAATATTGCAATGCCGTATGAGTTTTAAGGGCTACGATATGTAACTTTGTGGAAAGGAGGGGCGGGTTGGGTGCCATGTTGGTGACCTTATGTTACCTTGTGGACTCATGTGACCTTTGGCCTGTCAAAAATGTTAACCTTTCCTGCAAGGCTTGTGTGGGCAAGTTATCTGTCTTATGTGCTCAATAAATCATAGTATAACACAATTTTTTGGTTGCTAAAGACCTCGGATTTAAAGTTATTTTCCTTCCTAATAATCAACAAACTTTAACATTTCAACATTCACAAACTGAGCTCAGTATACTTTACGTGTGCACACACTACGCGCAAAGTCCAGTCAATATGTTATTTCGGTTTGTTTCAGTTCAGACATTCACATTCAGAATTTTACCAATTATCTTCGCCTCAAGTATTCTGGTGTATCTTAGTTGATCTTACTTCAAACCATTCCGTGCTTTGCATAACTGTCAAACTTTTATTTACTTGCCAACGGTAATAGAAACTAGTTTCATTGTAGTGCGAGGTCTGTGGTCCTATCGCCCAACATTCACTGGAACAGCAGCATACTCCCGAATCAAATGGTGATCCAAACAGAAAAGGTGGCTACCCAGATAAAATATACACTACCAAAATGTCAATAACATCTGTAGTTCCCTACCCTACCTTTAACCTAATCATTTACGGAATAATACACAATGCTCTATTTTGAAAAGTAATTTCATGAAAATTTCAGTTTGTGTCCAATTTCCCTAAAAACAACCTAAAAACTTCCTAGATATCAGATAAATCTTGTTCCCTTTTCGTGGACCATATTGCATGATCAACCTCTTACAAAGTAGTTTCAAACTTGGGACCCAACTTGACTAATTATTTTTATAATTACAACATTTCACCTAACTATTGCCACATCAATAAACTTTTTTTTTCACTACTCCATATTTCCTTTATATTGCCAACATACGGATTTTTTTGCTTCTAGCATAATTGTGGAAGTTAAAGCTTTCTAAATTTTTGAAATCCAAATATTTCCTTACTTCATTAATAAATAACCAAAACATAATCACAATTTCTCAACCCACCAAATTACTAAGGATGTTAAACTTACATGTGAAAGCCAAAAGGAAAACTGACTTGCAAGAGGGCAGGTCCTGCTTCCAGCCAAGAGTCAACTTCTGTCAATGACGCTGCAGACTCCATGTTGTGCTCCGCCATATTTAAAAGGCCTGGTAGTCACACGGTGAGCGCTTGCTACATATTTATTTAAGTAGCCCCTACACCCCTGGACCTAATCAACTATTTATTGGCCTGGTAGTCTCATGGTAAGCACTTGCTACTTCCAAGTAGCCTCTATACCCCTGGACATACACAACTATAGGCGCACACACAATATATTTTAGTCATGCATGGATATGTACAGGCTTGGATGAAGTTGCAGAAGTCCTTTCTACATCTGCCTCCCTCGATGACAAAATTGCGAGTTAAAAATAACCCACTCATACCAGTCTCACTGAAACCCATTCTTACATAATACAAAGAAACACCTGCATAGTTCTGGCAAATGTCCAACTGCATTATTCCTTTGCCATACCTATATCTTTTGAAAGTTAAAAAGGATCCTTCTAGAACCTATGGTCACTATGCCTAGTCTGTCTCCCAGGTCTCATTTTATTTCAATATAGGTAAATAGGGGGTAATAAAGTTTTGATTTAAATTAACGAAAGCATAAGTTCAATTCAAGATATTCCAATCATCGTGACAGGAATCGATTACGATAGCAGGCAAGTTCAAAAAACAAGGTTGGCGGTTTTCTGTTGCACCTGTTTCCAATATAAACTTCCAAACATTCTCGGGTAGGTGGTTCTACAACCGATTCAGTGAAATTAAAGAAATTCCTATCCTAAAAAATCTGTCACTTTAAAATACATTAGTACTCTTGAATCCACAAATTAATGAATAAAATGAAATGTTAACAAGAAGTTAACAAAATATTTAGTATTTATTACTCACTTATTTACTCTGCCATTATATGCATTGATCAATGAACATTGATACAACCCATACATTAACTAATACAGTGGGTAACCAGCTTTTTTCAGGGGGGGGGGCACATTATTTTCAGGGGGGAAGCAACAATTTATTAGCCATAGTATATGGCCTATGTAAATCACAATTTTTCAGGGGGGGCAAAGATTCCCCACGGGGGGTGCAGCTGCCCCCCTGCCCCATGGTTATGCCACTGACTCAATAGAATATAACTAGACAAGAATTGGTTAGGATTACAGGTAATAGCCCTGTCAAAAATGTCTGGCTATTATTCAATTTTGCTCGTCTCCAGTTTCGGTTTATGACTAGGGTACAGGGGCCTGTTCACCAAACTTGTGCCTTAACCTACGTGTATACTAACTCGTGCTTATGTCCTAAATACAGGACCTTTTCATACCAGTTACACAGTGCTTTGGACAAATGGGTCAATAGGCATGACAGTATGCACCGAAGATTTACGACTGAATTTCGGGATCGGACCCAGTCCTTGTGATAACTTATCAACCCAGATGCAGTGAACAGCCCAACCTTGCCAGGACAGGGGCCCGGATGCAACCCAGACATCACTAAAAATGCATACAGTCGGATTAATAATTTGTTAGAAAGCATCGAACACCGCGAGCATAGACTGCGTGATCCAGGAGGAACATCGCACCTCGTTCGCGACGCGTAATTGGACGAAGAATGCGCCAAGCCTTGGGAATAGTTGCTTGTTGCGCTTATGAGGTGTGGCGTATCTCTTGTCCAAGGAATTATTAATCCCCACTGCAAAATATTTGTTCAAAGAATTTTTAGGGAGGAAACTTGCACAAGTATGTTATGCATTGATAAGTCCAGCAAGTCATACTGTGTTATCTCAACCATGCCAAGAGACAGTGTTCAATTTGTGTTTATAAACGATGGACATGGGGTAGTTGTGTCATGGCGGCGGTAGTAGGTGTAAGATTATGTCTCTTGCAGAAAGACATGTAAGTTAGGCATTGTTTTGACCTTCGACCCCTAATGGGCAGCATCATTTGAAGAGGTCGCATTCATCTTTGTGGTCCAGTGTCCTTCAGATTTACCATTTTAATTTGACCTTTAGGTTTACAACAACCGACCCCAATCGCCACTCAATGCCCGAAACAAAGGGAAATGGCGCACGAGAGGGGGGGTCGAAGGGAGGGAGCTTCTTAATCTCATTGCATGCAATTTGTAGCACAATAAGGTTGTCAAATGAACATCATTTTTGAATCTTTGCCCCCGAAGAACAGTGGATCACACCTTTACAGGTTAATTTCTGATCGTCTTTGGGCACCCCCCCTTATTTTACCCGGAAGTTATCGATTTTGATAACAGAATGAAAGGCCTTATTTTTGTATTGTCATCCCGAAATTTGAGCCCTCAAATCCATTCATTCCAGATAATAAGACAAAAAAACCGCCGTTTTTAGTGGTTAACCATCAATTACTTAGTACAGTAATTGAATAGGGCTTTGCACATGCATTAGTGGGCGTCTACCATCAAAACAGCAAAGCTTGGTTTCACCGTTACTTTTGACGGAGTGTATTGCAAGTGCCAGGCTCTCATATCCAGTAGAGAACACATACACATAAATCCGGTACATAGGCACCTTTAAGCGGCACTGGCACATTTTCATAAATGTCCCCAGGGACCCCAATTTTACCGAAATGGTCCAAATTTTTGGTATCAGAAGAAAGCTACTATTTTTCCTCATTTACCCTGTGAAATCTTGGGCTACCGGCTGTATAGTTTTTTGCTTGAAGTTATGAGCGAAAATATGGCCCATTTTGGTCGACCAATATCAATTTTACACAGCACTCTATGGGGCTTACAATCATGTTTTTTAGGTCCTCACATTAAAACGATTGAAATATCGGCACGAAAGTATCCAGATGGAGTTTTGGGGTGAAGTTCATTCGTCAAGATAAACTTTGTCCTACTTAATTCGGGCCATCCCCCTTTAAGTTTGCTGTAACTTTAATCAACAAATGTCTATTACATGAAATACATAGACTCGTAAGCATTGGATATTAAAACCACAAAGGTCACAAACCGGTCAACAAGCTCCATATAAATGGACAAAACCTAGACTTGTTTCCTTCCTTGCTACATTTTTGTCCGGATTTTGATAGCATTGTTTTTTTTTTTCCACCTAGACATTTCTGGACAGATTTTGGACAACCTAGACACCAAATACCAACCTAGACAATTCTGGACAAAATGGGCATTTTCCTGTGAACAGTTGGCTTCTCCAAGTTTTTTGCCAAATTTCCAAGTGAACCACTGGAGGAGAGTGGATTCTGTAATTTAATCATAAGCTGGTAATACAGATTAAATCCCAAATTGAGTACCCAATAAATCCCAACAAGTGAACCCACTGAGCTTTGAACCC
>JAMKCH010049067.1:0-10705 GCA_023653785.1 Ophioderma brevispina | reverse complement strand
ATGGGAAATGGGGGTGATATTTGGAGTGTTCAAATATAGTGAGATATCACATCCAGGGAGTTAGAAGAGTTAAGAGTTATGGTGGCAGCAGTTGGTCTTTCTATATTATATTGGCGTATTGGGAATGTTTGTACTTTGAAGTAGGGTAATTATTAAGGGAGGTCAAATATGGTGAGTAACCTTGAGTTACTCCATCAGAGTATTGGAAGAGTTAGATATGGCAAAATTTGGGATGTGCATTTTATGTTGATGTATCATGGATGATTTGAAATCTGAAGTGGAAGTGTCTTTTGTAGTGTTTTAAAGGTCGTGAGTTATTTCAAAGTATTGCAAGAGTTATGTTTGGCAAACAACGTGGTTTGGTGTGTAATGTAGAAACCTAAAGTAGGTTTGTAATATGGTGAGTTGTCACCTTCACAGTACAGAAAGAATTTGAATATATTATTTGATATATTGAAAGTATTGGTAAGAAGCAAGATATTTCTGATACTCTGTGGCAGCTCGCCATATTTAAACTCTCGGAATGACCTGCCCCAATTCAAATGTAAACATTCACACTTGTGACGAGAACACACCACATCACACTTTTTCTTAATGTAACTCTTCTAATACTCAGAAGGTAACAACTCATCATATTTAAACTCTAAAATTACTCCCCACTTCAAACTTATACAAACATCACCATTAATCACTACAACACGCTACATCACAGCGTTTGCAAAATAAAAATCATCCAATTCGGAGCTTTGGAGGTAACATCTCGCCGCATTTAAGCTCTACAAAAGACTACTTTTAAAGGTACGTGTTCCGATCGTCTTTGGGACCCCCTGATTTACCCGGAAGTAGTATCAATTTTGACATCCGATGAAGGGCCGTATTTTTCTCATTTTCGTCCAGAAATTTGAACTCTTAAATCCATTTCATTCTCAAGATATAAACAAAAAACTGCCGTTTTAGTGGTTAACCATCAATATTAGCACAGTATTGAATAGGGCTATGCAACGGCACCATTTTCGTCTATTATAACTCCTTTTGCCATACTGGAACTAGGAGTGTGCTTGTCTTGGTTCTATCAGTCAGCGTATTCTGTAAAAACAAAAAAAAAAAAAAAAAAAACCTGCCCCAATTCAAATGTAAACATTCACACTTGTGACGAGAACACACCACATCACACTTTTTCTTAATGTAACTCTTCTAATACTCAGAAGGTAACAACTCATCATATTTAAACTCTAAAATTACGCCCCACTTCAAACTTATACAAACATCACCATTAATCACTACAACACGCTACATCACAGCGTTTGCAAAATAAAAATCATCCAATTCAGAGCTTTGGAGGTAACATCTCGCCGCATTTAAGCTCTACAAAAGACTACTTTTAAAGGTACGTGTTCCGATCGTCTTTGGGACCCCCTAATTTACCCTGAAGTACCGTACTGACCCGAGTATAGTCCCATGCTCGGTTATAATCCCACCCCCAGTTTTGAAAGAATCTGAAAAATAGTAGAAAATCCTATTATAATCCCATCATAAGTTTTTGGGTGGAAGGCAATAGATTACATGCAATTTTGGTTATAGTCATTACTTTTTTGGAAGTATTTCCTTGTGATTTTCTTTACCAGATTAATAAGGTTCTTTTACAGGTCTTTTGTTGATCACACACCTCATTTGACACTTGAAGATATCTGGAATAAGTTTAGCTCTGAAGGGCTGAAATGTTGATGCTCGTGTGTTTCATGTTAGGGTGGAGATCCCATTATAATCCCACCCCCTAAATTCAAGCTAATTTCAGGTTAAAAACAGGTGGGACAATACTAGGGTCAGTACAGTAGTATCAATTTTGACATCTGATGAAGGGGCGTATTTTTCTCATTTTCGTCCAGAAATTTGAACGCTTAAATCCATTTCATTCTCAAGATATAAACAAAAAACTGCCGTTTTAGTGGTTAACCATCAATATTAGCACAGTATTGATAGATGGCTATGCAACGGCAACCATGTTTCCGTCTATTATAACCCTTTTGCCATACTGGAACTAGGAGTGTGCCTTTCTTGGTTCTATCAGTCCGATTCTGTAAAACTCGCCATTTATAAATTAGTTCTGGCTTTTCGACCCTCAGTTTTCCTTGGGATTCGCCATCGCTTTCCCTTGTCATATTCAATCGCTATTTCTTTTTTTGATGGGTCATTGGCACCATTTTGATCTATTCTGATCATACTGGAACTAGGAGTCTATACAGTTTTATTTATTCATTCTAACCGAAAGCAAAAGTTAGCCCTTTCCTCCAAATTTCATTCACGGGCTGTTTCAAATATGTGTCTGCACTCTTACAAAAGACGATCGTGTTCTGCTGGCTCTACGCATGCGCGAGTGTAATCCCATGTAATTTCGTATCATTCCAGAGGTCAGATCTAACTGCCGAGTTTTGTTTCCCAAGCGGCCATGCTCTCATATCGAAGTTAAAACAAATACACATAAATAGGAACAAGCAACCTTCAGTGACCGGAGAGATTCTTGTGAGATCCAAATTTCTCTCAAATTTACTTGAATGGTTGTAGACCACCTACCGAATGTTTCAAAAGTTTTATTGCACAAACAGTACAAAAGAAAACTTACATAATTGCAGATCAAGCGGTGGCGGGCCCAATCCTCATTCATTATATAAACTCAACCAAAATGGTCAAAAGAATTACAGCAATCTGAGTGCAAACCACAAACCAATTTGGGTGCTTGTATGTGGGTCGGTCATGGGTGTTTCCCCATGATCCCTACACTACCCTCGTCCTTGTTGTTATCTCAAAAAATCAGAAATAACCCTTCCCAGTGGAGTTGATTTTCAACTCCAACGGTTTTGGATAAGAAACTATTCCTTGACAACATATAAAAAAATTCAGATTTTTCGTCAAGATTTCGCTTTTACCTGTTTCACACACCAATTGGTGACGTCTGAAATGTGGATTTCTTGGCCCCCCACCCCTGTTGCAGGATGGAAGAATTCAGTCCTTTTGATATCATTCAAATTGTATCAATTTTTTTTTCCTTTTTATTCATTTTTTCCTACAGACAAAAGACACCTGCAGTACATGGTTTACATATGAATCAGCCCAGGGGCATTTGAAGTCAGACACGGACACACTGATGTCAGCCATGGACACACCAAAGCCAGCCACAATAAGTCAACAATGGACCCATCAAATTCAGACACAGACACAATTGAAGTCACCATGACACACCAAAATCATACAAGCCGCACTGAAGTCAACACAGACCAAAGTCCGACAGGACAACCAATGTCATACACGACCACCGAAATCAGACACAGATACAATGAATTCTACAGAAGACATTTAAATTCAGCACAGCACAATGAGTCACGAAAGGCACACTGAAGCCAACATGGACACAGATATGGACAACCCTAGGCTGCTGCTGGAAGCAAACCAAAGCAATGGATGCATGTAGTCCAGAACTGACTGACAGCATGCTGAGTTCTACACCAGTCTCCCAAGGTAACATAAAACAACATCAGATATTTATCTGACTTTCTAAGGAAAGGCAGTGTTTTTGTTACGGAGAGGGATTGAAATTTACAGAAAAAGCCAAACTTAAAGAATATTAAGGCTATAACTAAGGCTAATTCGAATTATTCAAAAGTTTGCATTTTATCAACTATATTGGCAAACCCAATATGGCTGTCCTTTTTTTAGTCAAATATGGGAATAGTATTTCCTCGATGCAATAAATCTGCAGCATGACATCCCAGACACTTTTGATGGAACTTGCTTGACTTAACATAAGAAGGCATGTCTCATCTAGTATTGGTCATTTGGCAATTCAAATGAACCAAGATGTGTTTGTGCAAATACAATGATGTACTCTAATATGTCTATTAAGGTGGTCGCTGACAAGTACATCACAAAAACTAGAAAATGAACCACAATCACTTCCTTTTACGAACCCAAATTGCTCGTTCACACACAAACAGCAGGCTCAAAAAAGAAATGGTACAATCAAAACAGATTTTTTTCACTATTTATCTCAACTAAATAAGGTCGTAGTGGGTTACATCACCTTAAAAAAATAAAATACCAGGCTTTCCAGGATTTTTTGTTTCATCTCTCATTGCTTGTTTTCAATCGAGAGATAACTCATTTTACTGTGGAACACAAAATAGTTTGTGCCCTTTCTGGTTGAGTGAAAACGGTGAATGAAATTTGTTAAACATAAGTGATAAGTTATCACACTTGCGCATATATGAACATCTTTAAAAGGAAGTTACCCATAAAAGAAACTCTAAAAAGTTACTTAATGTTGGAAGTTTGATCAGTAAAGCTGGCCTTTTTTTTTAAGATAAATTGAATAACATTCGACTACGTGTTCTTTGTTAGGAATAAACCTGGAGCGTATCAGCCGGGCGTACAATAACCTTGAGGATCGAGTTTTTATGGTCTTTGAAGTATCATGAAAACGCAATTCCTACCAGCAACATTTTGATCTTTGCTTCCAATTCAAATTTTTATTGACTATCAATATTAGTAATGCACAAAGATTATTTATTGCAATATTATTTAAACCATTTCTTGGATTGGAGTGTTTATTTTTGGTTCAATTACATTCCTTCTGGCATGATTTTTAACAGATACCAATTTGAATAAAATTCAAAGTTCCAGTTTCATTGACGTGCAATAAATATTTGATTGTTTTATTATTTATGAACGAATTTATCATTGAACTGATTATGTTGACTATTAAAACTTGTACCGATAAAACTAGACTTCTTTTGTTTACTTTAAAATCGTGTTCTTGTTTTTTTCTCTTGTGGGCGAATTTGTATCTTCTGTTTTGGGGTTTAAGACAGCATGGCAAGAGGGTGGGGGTCAAGACAGACTGCACTGCAAAGCGCAGTGACATGAAAGAGGGTAATGGGCAAGAACAGGGGGAGAGGATAATCTATTTTATGTGGGAAACGCAAAATTAAATTAGATGGTCATATCGCAAAATAAGGAATTGACAATCTACAGTGACAGGACGAATACACATAAAAATACAAACACCACAACACAGGACACCGCAGTAATAGGCTACAAGTCGCTAAAGGGAAAAGCAAAAAAAAAATAATTTGCTAAAACTATTAGTCAATGGGGGGGGCCTATTATCCCGTAGAATGACTTATTTTGAAATTTCATATTTAACCATTTTTTTTCTGATTGACAATTTTTTTTGAGACAGGCTGTATGACTCCCCTGTCATAATTTCCTTTTCTCTGTGTCAAGACGAGCCACATTCACGCCAGACAGAACCATACAACGAGTAAAGGAAATACATATCTGCGCCTTACACGCAGCAATCTCGAGCGTATGTAGACATCTATTTCAGAAAGATTGTGACGGCAATAGTATAAAAAGGTTCAAAAGGCATATTATCTAACACACTATTTGTTTTTTGTTTCATTACAGTTTCATCAATGATCCAGTACACTTGAGACGAGACAGCTCATTAGAACAAGCATTCCGTGGTTGCCGCTGGCCTGATAGTGAAAACTGGCCCCCACCAGTACCGAACAGATGGTTAAATGCGCCTGATGAGTCCGAAACATGTGCAACTGAGGTACACACTACTTCTAAATGTTCACTATTTTTTGTACGGAAGCACTCTATTAATGATGTAACCCATGCAAAATGTCAACCATGCGACATGGGTCACGAGGGTCAACCATGGTCGAACTGTACTTGACCATGTCCAACTGAGCTTGACCAGCTTTAAACCATGTCAACCATAGTGTGAGAAATGGCCCACAGTCCAACCTACAGTTGGCCATAGTCATTTTACCATAGTTGACCATGGTCATGAACAGTGCTTTGACCCTAGTTAGACTGTGGTGGCATTTCTCACACCTATTGTTGACCATGGCTAAAGCATTGTCAATCTCAGTTGGCCATGGTCGAGCACAGTTCTACCATGGTTAAAGCATTTTACATGGGGAATGTTTTATTGCTATGGGTTGACACAGGAATAGACAGTATTATCCTTGGCCTAAACAACTACACATACACAAATATTGCATGTTTGTGTTTTATTCAACGGCATATTCCAAAAAAAGTGTTTTGATACAGTCAGTATATATCAGTCTTTCAAATCTTATTTTTTTATAGCTGTGGCAGTCATGCTCAGTGTGGTCTCATGTACACACGCCCACTTATTTCTACATGCCTACCCAAGTGATCAAAATTGATTAGTTGCAGGGCCATACATGCTGTTTAGACCAACTCTCAACCAACACAAATGCGAAATCTCCTCATGATTTGTGAACATGCCGTTTGGTGAAGCTTCAGAAGCTAAGAGAAAACTGACTGATTAAAGCAATAACAACACATTATTTGAAGAGCACCTTCCAATTTTCAAATTTGTGAGATTCCTGCACTGTTTGGTAAAGAACGGCGGTAAGGCTCACAATTGTGCAGCATCATAAAAGAAGGGACTTTGAAATTAGATTCTGGGATCCCTGATCCTAATTCACCGACAGTGCTGGGATCTGTGGGAACATGAAATTGTCTGTCCTCACCTTATGAAATCTACCAAAATGATCCTAAACTTTGACTTGTTTGTGTAAACCAACAAACAGCTATGATGAGCGTTAACAATATTTCATATTGGAAAGATGTTTTCATGGCCATTGAATTATTATCGTGATCCGATATTAATTTGCTCTAATTAAAAAATCCTAAGCTTGAGATAATTCAAAACGGCTAGCATTTACAGATATTGTTTACTAGGCAATTATCAATGCAACGTTGCAAAAATTCCTCAAAATTTTTTTTTTTTTTTTTTTTTTTTTTTTTTAAAAGTTTTTAAATGTTTGGCTATTTTTGCTGTAAGGTGCGTGTTCCGATCGTATTTCCCCCCCCCCCGATTACCCGAGTAGTATGGATTTTGAATATCCGATGAAGGCCGTATTTTTTCTCATTGTTTGTCCTGAAATTTTTGAGCCCTCAAATCCATTTCATTCCCAAGATATAAACAAAAAAAACAAAACACCGCATTACTTGTTAACCATCAATTATTAGGGCACAATATGAATAGTCTTTTGCAGTATCATTGTGTTTTTCTAACTCGAAACCGCAGTTTCTTCCCACGGTACTTGATGGGGCATATTTGCAATGTGCCATGCTGCACAGATCAAGAAGAGAACACAATGACATAAATCAGAACCAGCCCCTTTAAATTAGTTTTGATCCATTCTGACAGCAGTATTTTTCATACATTCAGTTTGCATTTTTTGTACCTGTCCAACCACTGGGAAATACCTTTGGTAATAGCTAGAAAAGCAACTCGTTCTTATGCCAAATTTTAAGAAAAAAGGACCTTGTAATAACCAAGAGGGCGTAAAATTTAACAACACCACACCCCCAATTAAACAAGCCCTCACTGTTCTTTAATATCTTTACTTCTTTGAACAAACAGTATCCTGCAATATGGCAGTAAAACCATAAGTGTAGGCATATAAATGGCATGTTGCCCTGAGTGCTTGAGGATTTCTTATGAAAAAAACTACACGCCGAGAAGAAGGCTGAGATCATCAGGCCAAGATGATGCCGTAGCTCGTTTCGCCAGGTTATGAACAAAATAAAAGCTGGGAAACGCTATTAAAACTTGCGTGACTGTGCATGTGCAGTCAGATTGAGAATGGGAAGTCCTAAAATCTGAAAGCATCCAAGGTTCTCTATGCGAGTGAACTCAGTACTACATGATTCATTGAGTCCTGTGTTTGACCACATTAATCATTCTAATTGAAGCAGATTATTTTTGCCATTATATATATACCACATCACAAAGGTATGAAGAACAAACAGCACCACAAACTCAATAGCGAGGCATTTTTGTGATTACCAGAGAGGTCCATCACATTGGAAAAACTACAGCAACCTTATCTTCTTTTCCAGATTGTAGGACACCCACAATCTATAGAAAAGGAAATTAAAAAAGGTCCATGGCCTGATCGTTAATAGCCTATCCCCAGGACCTCAAGTCTTGTCTGAAGAAAGAAAAATATATTTTGCTCATTACCCAGTGAAATCTTGCGGGGTTAAAAGATGGTTTTTGGTTTGGATGTTTCAAGCAAAAAAAATGTTACTTTACTTGGTATTCATGGGCTTACAAAATCACATTTTTCGATCTCCAAGACGTAATAGATGGATTGAAATATCAGCATGAAACAGATGGCCTATTGGGGTAAAGGTAATCAATGAAAACGAAAACTGTACATATAAAAAAAAACTTTGTTATAATTAGATTGTGCCATCCCTTTAACACATCATACAACTTCTTTTTGTCATTTGTATTAGTTGATTCTGAGAAGCCATTCTCACAACCATTGATAACCATATCCAATGACATAGCTTCATTCCTCACAGCAGTCTGTTGCCCATTAGCCTTGAGAGAAGTCCATGAGACCCCGATGCAGTAGAACAGCCAACCACTTCTACTTTGTCCAGAGTTCGAGCCAACAAGAAGAAAAACAGATGCACTTTATGTGACAAGAAGGTGAAATTGGAACCAGGTATGTACAATGAAAATGTGTTCCTTGTTATTTGGCTATATACATAAAACTAAATATACCCTTCGCACCAACTCTATATCATGTGCTCTATTCCATTAATGAAATAAGAACATGATACAGCGTTGGTGCAAAGGGGATATAAAGAATTATTTCAGGTCATTGGGGTAATAAAGGCCAATCGTGTTACAAACCCATGCGAGTCTGGGTCGTCGTTCTGCTGTGATCGAGATGAATTAAAATTGGATGGATTGAGTATGAGGGGGGGGGTTACACAAAAATATTGGTCAATCTGAGGTTCAAAAAATATTGTGCTTGACGCAATGTGTCACCCACAAAAATCATAGAGAAATAAATATCTTTGTGTATCAAGTGAAACAGTCCATCACCGTTTCACAAAAAAATCCTTTGTTTTCCTCTCTTTTTAGCAAACTAATAAAAACCACTCTTTTTATTGTTTTTTAACACAGAGATCAGTTGGTGTGTATGTAGATGCAAGGGGGGGGAATAGTTCTGCCCCAAAGCACCGCTTAACGAGATGCAGGACTGTTGCCTTTGACTACAAGACCAACGGACGACGCCACTTGAGAGGAACAAAATCCCAAGATAATTGCTCAGAAGTCATCCCATTGGGAACATGATAAATGCATAAAAGCAGCGAGTAAGGACAATGTGGGATTATACCTAAATGGCTAAATATTTTGTAAAGATTTTACTCAAACAGAAGCTCCTGTTAAGAATCATGCCCCGGGCTGTATGACAGGATTGTTTGGGGTGGGGGGTTTTGGTTTTTAGTTGTGTTTTTTACTTTTGTTAAAAGTGGCCTAACCCCCTAAAATGGTCTTTTTTTAAAATTTGAACATCTCATCACCAAAAAGGTTTTTTTAATTTTTTAGTTTTTTCTAAATTTTGGACTTTTATCAAAAACTTCAGCAAAAAGTGGGGATCTTTTCCCATCTTTTTGGAATTTGGGGTGTGACCGCACTCCCCCCCCCCCCTTCCCCTGCATATGAAACTGCTCGGCCAATCATTAAAACAATGTCTAGTATTTATGGGGGGAAAAATGATGACAAAATAATCGTATGTGAATGCGAGAAGGTGTAGGTGCAATTATCTGCCATTATTTGTCAGAAAATCCCATCAAAATACTACTTGCAAGTCTTTAGTCAGTTGCCTGAAGAACAATACAAGAGCCACTGACTCAAGATAAATTGAGAGCTATCTAATACATGGCATCACATGTATAACAGGGCAGAGTAATATTGTTTTACCCGCGTGAGTCAAAAAAAAAGTACACTTCCCTTGATAAAGTTTGATATTCCATGTGAAGGGTTGTTTGTAACATATGAATAGAATACATCCTCCTGCATCTTTTGATACCAAAGTATGGGGTATGGTGCATGGATGATGCACAGGGGACAATTACTGAAAACTTGTCCAATTGTGATTGCGCCAATATAAAGCCATAGGTCGTAAAAAGAGATGAAAACAGATCAAATGATCGAACAAGTGATTTCGTTGAGCTACAGCCATTAGGCCATACACCCACCTGGTCAACAAACATTTGAGGTAACTGGTCAACACACATTTCGAAGAATAGGTTCAACACACGGTTAAATTACTTGGAAAGATAAAATGGCTCACAGTTTACGCCCCAGCAGAAAGCCTGCCTACATGCGTTTCTGAATTCAATCGAACACAGAGTCCAGCAGCGTGTTACGAGGATTTCGCTTAGCATTTCCCCGTGCAAGGTCTCCTACCCGTGCCACAATTTCCACCTGTGATGTTACTTTTCGGTGTTATATCTCTGCCCATGACAAAAAGTTGGCGCGAGTCCCAATTTTTTCCATTTTCTTAAATAACTCCGTGTGCGGTATCCAGCCACCTACACCCATAAATGTGGTATCAAAAGATGCATGAAGATGTACTCTATCAAATGTGAACCCATTCATGAACAATGAGTCACATGGAATATCACAGCTTATCAAGGGAAGCGTGTATACTTTTTTTGACTCACCACTTACTTACACCTTCTTGCATTCATAAAAAAGTGTTTATTCCATTGTGTTCTCGTTCAGAGGTCACATTGAGCTTTTTATGAATATATTACATAATCAAAGCGTGGTCAATACTGATTGTTATAGGAT
>JAMKCH010049066.1:0-80254 GCA_023653785.1 Ophioderma brevispina | reverse complement strand
TGCACAAAATGCATTTTTGTTAGCTTGGAGAAATGTTAATGCGAAATGTGGTTGATTGTTTTGTATTGCAATTTTTTTAACTACTCTTTTTTGGCTACTTTGCGGCCCCCCAATTTTCCATTTGGTTTCCAGAAAATTTAAACTAACTCAGAAGAGTATAAAAATCTAGGACAAAATGCACTAAAAACAATTTCTGAGACAAGCTTGTGTTTTTTATTTGGCTATATATTAAATATGAAAATATTTCTCTGTAACAAACTTACTCATGAACTATTCTCTTTATTAACTTACTACAAAATCTGTAAGATCTTAAAGATAATCAACCAGATCTGGCCTTCTATTACTGAGGAGTATACAGTTGATTAATTGCAAACTGATTAACACCACACACCATACAATCTTAAAGGAATCTATTGCATGAATCATCAGCACAATAGATAGTGAATGTCCATAAATAAGATGTACCAGATGGTTTCCATTGTAAGTGGCACAAGTGGTGGCAAATATTCAGAGAGTTCTTGTGTGGGGTCCTTTGGATGCACTATTCGTGAAGGGAGAGAGCATCTCCCCCAAACGAAAGAAATTCCCGAATATATCCGCCATTGGTAAGGTGCAACGAGAATTTTGAGGGCACCTAAATATTGTGTCATAATAGTATTTCATATAGATTAGGACTCCAACGATATTCTTACATGTATTTGGCTACAGAGAAAGGTCTAAACGGAGAAAAAAAGAAATTTTGACTTGCTCTTATTTCCAATATTAAACAGAGGCTGAATTTATGGTGTGTCCTATACGAAATTAGAAATTTCACAATTTTTTTGTACCAAAGAAACATTTCTCAGTTATCCTTTCGATGGGGATATTTGAAGGAAAGATTTAATACAGGCAAAAAATAAGTATTTTCGATTTTCTTGGGACACCTGATATGTGAAATCTCGCGTTGCCCCTTGAAGTACTCCTGCAAGAAAACATCTTCATGTTTATTTCGTAGCAGTAGGAATATTTATCTTTTTACATAATATGACTTCGCTCGCAGCTTTGTGTGCTATCCGAGTTCGCAAGGATGAGGTCAGGGCGTAACCAGACATTGCAAACGGGGGGGCTGAAGGGGTGCCAAGGCTTTTTGAGGGGCAAATTGGGTCGTCTCCATAGACACTGTACAAAAACGTCAGTTCATTAGGGGGGCGGAAGGGGGGACAAGGGGTCGTTGGGGTGGGGTTGTTGGGGGATTGGCGCACCGCCAACCACACATCCACCCCAACCCACCCCCACCACCCATCCCCACCCTCACCCCCCCCCCCAACCCCCCCCACACCCCCCCCCCCCGCACACCGCTGGGTTACGCCCATGGATGAGGTTGTGGCAGACCAGCTGACGTCAGGTTTGGTATTGTGTGTGGCATTGTAAATATAGCACGGGAATAAAATGTTAGCTTCCATAATCAGTGATAATTGCTGCAAGTGTACAGTCGTGTACATTGTCAGAATAATCTGCATTGTCTTTACAAGGAATATACTCCAAATATCCATGAAATCCATTGGTACATCTTATTTAGGGAATTCATATATAGTGCCGATAGATTCATGTAGTAAATTCCTTAAATTCACTTACACACTCTGTTAATTCTTGTGGCTTTGCAACAAACACAACAGACATTGCACGATCCCCAAAAGGCATCTCGATTTTGTGCCCAATTCAATCCGGGAACCATGTGACCAAGAGTTATGTTTACAAAAAAATTATGTTGTTCATGCAAATTGCAGGACTGTGCCTAAAACTACATACAAAGAACTTTCACATCGAAGTAATCTTACAAAAATGTAGAAGATATCAAACAACCAAAAAAAAAATTGATGGCATGGCTGTTGAAATTTCGACCAAAAAGTATATTTTCAATCGTAACTGTGCCCTATTGTCACCTGCAGACAATTACACAACTATAATGCAGCGTCACAGAAAATGTAAGTTTCTAGTATTAATATTACGCTTTTAACCGTATGTTTTTAGCTGACTTGAGGCTGGTGCAAGTTCCTGGATTGAAATGGGCACAAAACGAGATGCATTATGGGGATCGTGCAAATCATCTATCCAAACTAGACCTCACTGTGCTCAGAGAGATCTCGCCAATGAATCTTGACCATTAGATAACCACTGGTCTAAAATCTGTTTAAACATCACACTAGCCCATAGACGCAGGTCGTAAGTGATGTATGAGCATGAATGACATGATCAGCACATCCTACATGTAGGATAATGATTTTTTTAGAATTTGCCTTTTGGGTAAAAACAAATGACCATTCATGTATACCTCATATGTAACCGCGTACGCGATTGGGCAATATGCGTCACATTACCATGTATAAACAAACGAACGCCGAAAGTGGTCAAAAATCATGCAATTTCAGACTGAATTTGCTATTTAATAATTTAATTTTGTAAGTAATAGTTAGTAAAAAGTATGGTATACATGAACGGGGTTCATTCATAGTATTTTGGGTATGATCCCCTAATACTCATACCGACCAAAAGGTGACCGCTGACCACAAACTATATATTCCCCATTATGAAGCTTGGGTAAGTCTGACTGAAAAAAAAAATTGTGAAACGTGTCATCTGACTATTTCGAGGGTTAAGGCAAAAAAGCCCCAACTGCCATAGCTGCCATGTGTTAGATTTGGCAGTAATAAGAACACAACTGACAAATGGCAGCTATTGCAGATGGGACCTTCTTGCAGTCAACCCTCGATTTCATTCCAAGATGCCTTGCAGATTCACCTACTTGCAATAAGGGTATGTTTTACCTAATTGACCACTGATCTAAAATCCATAGGCACTGGCCCTAGACGATGCATGATATGCACAGGTCTTGTGACCAGAATGATTTGTTTGTAGGAGGGGGTTCTTAAGATTTGGCCAAAATTACGGGAGTTTCCGTAACCTGACCGTAATCTGACACACTTTTCAAAGCATGGTTTACTACATGTATAGGGATGATAAGAATGGGTAGCCACAATTTGCGCACCCACTGCAGCCTGCACCCAGTTGAATTCAGCAGCCTTGACAGAATAAAGTGCATGTGATACTGTACTTTATTCCGTCAAGGCTGCTGAATTCAACTGGGTGCAGAATGCAGTGGGTGCGCAAATTGTGGCTACCCGATAAGAATAGCTGGCAAGTTCAAAACAAGGTTTGCAGTTTTCTTTCGTGCTTGTTTGTCCAACAAACCTTCGAAACGTTCTCGGTAGGTGGTCTACAACCAATCCAGTGCAATTTGAGAGAAATTTATATCCTCAAAAAAAATCTCCTCCTGTCACTTTAATCAAGATGCACTTATAGTAGTCCTTATATTCAGCATAATAATCACCTTCATCCATGATAGACAATGCCATCTAAATTAGGTTGTGTTCCCACTATAAACGTGTGCTCGGACCTAGGTCCGAGTCCACATAGGAGTGGGCTCGGCCCACATTGATTTTGCGTTCTCACTGTCACAATATAGTACTCCCATCCGTGCTAAACACCGATGCAGTATCGGGCCCACTTACCCGGATGCTGTTCCTTACATTCCGTCCAATAGTTTATTTTGCAAAAATTGATCTGCTCTGTTCCTCCCGTTGATAGTATCTTGTTAATGAAAAATGATTTGATTAAACAGCTATGAAACAAAAAACATCGTCCTTCTAAATCTGATCTATTTTGATCGATACGGCGTTGCATCAGATACAAAGTTAAATTTTCTCCGCGATTCACGTAAAGCCGGAAGTCACATTGACTTTACGTGTTATGGATGTCCCGTTAGCCAGCTGTTTTCACCGCTGCTCTTATCGCTAACAAATCTCCTCAAGTATCGTGTTTTATACTTAATGAAATATATGATACAAAAGAGAAACTAATCGGGAAGAAATGTGTGGATGTTTCAGGGTATATTTTGCGAATTCAATGTAGGAAAATACAGATTTTGTTTGCGATAATTTGGTCTTGCTCACAGCCAGGTGAGTGTGAGCCGGGCCCACTTACGATGTTGACAAACACGTTCTCACTATGCATTTGCACCACACCTAGTCCTGAGACTTACTACTAGGGGGTTCTCGGACGCTGAATCTCGGAGTAGGTCCGAGTCCACTACACGCGTTCCCTCCCACTAGCTTGGCAGAAGTGGGGCTTGATTGTAGCTTCGTCGTACTACGTCCTGTAGCCAAACATCATTGTGGGAACATCCCTTAGACAAAGTAACTTGCAGTACAAACAATAAAGACTACAAAGTACAATGTAGTCCTATAAATGGCCGGCCCTGGCTTGGGCAATGAAATAATTTTCAAAAAGGGTGCAATACCGTGGGCAAATGCAGATAACAGGACACAACAGGTTAGCAGTGCCCCACAGACCCTTCATTCATTTGAGACATATACTATACTTTGATTATCACCAAATAGGCGGGCCTCATAACAATGCGTACTGAATGGAATATTGCAGGCGCACAACAGCTCGAGAGACCCAGTGTGTATATTTTGCATGGCATGTGCGATTCTGTTCAAACACTAAACATAGTTGGCTTACTTTTACCTGTGGAAGGTGGTAACCAGGGTAAAGTCTGTGTCCTTGTATTCACTGCAAAATTTTAAGTACAAGATATCGAGGGTTGACAATCAGAAAGCCTTAACTCAAAAATACTGCTTTTGAGAAATGTGATGTTTAATATTTTCTACTAAGCAAATCTATTAATTACTCAAAATGTAATCATCTCATAAAGCTCATATATGGTACTGTAAGCAAACATTATATAAACTTTAGTAAACAAAGAACATTTTTTAATTATGAACAGCAGAATTAAGAAATTCTTTAATATAAGAATTAAGTGCTGAGTTACGTCCTTCTGCCGGTAAATGAAAACGGTAATCTGTGAGTTACATCTTCAAATCATTGCCTATGATTGACACATATTTCAATCAGATGTTTAAGCATGTCACCACTTTGGAATGTTTTAAAAGAACTCATAACATAAGTGGATAGGGAGCTAAAAAGCTGTTGCAATTCTGGCAATTTCTTATGAAGCATGAGCCTCAAACTCATGTTGGCCAATACAGTTACGTAGAAGTCGTAACTCTAGAGTTAACGACACATCGTGATTGAAAAATATTTGAAATTTGCAGGATAAGCTTCAAAGTGCAGGATAAGTCTGTTGGAATTCTCATAAGTTACCCTTTTCCAGGTAGACATTTTACAGAAAACGGAGAAACGGCGTGTTCCAGATATGAATTCTCCATTCAATTACGTGTTGAGTAGTGTCCGTCGGACAATAATGGACTAAATCCCGATCTGTCCTTATAGGTTGCTTTTGTCTTATCATTTGAGGGTATGTGGCTACCTGTACTCGGTACATACATGCAAAAATCTGATTTTGATGATTTTTTCGATCATGTGCTGATTTAGCAAATCATGATAGTGCTTTAAGGCTTTATGTTAGTAAACAAAGTGTGCACCATAGAGATGTGGTGAAGTGTTATTTGGCTTTATAGGCAATTGGAAGTAGATTGAGTTAAGGCTCATGGTTTTCAGACTCTGTAGGTGTTACCAATTTTTTTGGTGCCAAACCTCAAAATCACCAAAAATGAGTTATGTCATTTGTTGTCAACCATCGGATAAAAATTGACTCGTGTAACTGCAACACAAAAAGGAAACCTCCTCATGAATTTGGACGTACCACAAGTCATATTATCACTGAAGGAATCAAATTACTGTAATGGTACGAAGACAAACTTGACTCAAAGCTGGTATCAACTGAGAGCACTTTTGGAAATGTAGCACTATCGTTGTCTGCACATAGGTCAATATTAAACCTATAGCACTGAAAACGACACTGCAACACCTCTGAAAACTTTTAAATTCTGAAAATAACTGAAAAAAAATATACTGAAAACCGAATACTAAGAAATTCAACACTAAAACACACGAATATGCTCCCCTTGTTATCTATGTAAATGACATCCATCTTTGGCTTATTTATAGTATATTATGCAATGCATCAGGATGGACATTATATCCTAATAACACTGAAATTGGACTGAACATTGTTGAAAACTGAGCCTTTCAAGAGAATCAACTGAAATGTGTTATCTCTAAGAAAACACTTATCAACGGAAAATAACCATACAAGTTGACTTGACTAATGACAAGTACAGTACGAGACAATTGTCATCTAACAGGAATACAGCGCTAAAAATACACTGAAATGCAACTGACCCATTTCTGAATGCACTGAAAAATGTTCAGTGTTATCTTGCCTTTGTACAGATGCTTTGCGTGTGTTATTTGTGATTTTTAGTGTATTTTTCGGGGGTATAGTTTCATTAGATTAAGCATTATTTGTCAGGTGACAACCACTACCATAGTCAAATGGTTGCTCGGATGCAATAAGAGTAATTGACCCAGTAAATATGTGGTGGCTCTAGCTGAGGCCTTTAACTCTTATTGGACCAGCAGTCTCTGATAATGCATCAAAAGTGCCTCATTTTCAAATTTTTTAGGCCACAGTGTGTTGCTGATATCTAGCATCACAAGGAATTCAAAACTTGCATATTTGTCAGAAAAGAAGGGCTATGTAACGTAGAATCGGGATCCTGATTGCAATTTAAAATACCGTGTTGGACATGCCAATTTCTGTCCGTCATACATGGTATATGATAATAGCAAACCTCGGAAAATGACCTTCAAAACTTGCATGTGTGAAACCCAAGGCCAGCGATGGATGGACGTTAGCCATGTACATGGCTTCTTTCCCAGCTATTCCTATTGGAACAGACGTTCCAGTAGTGAATCCCGATATTAAAGGTGATCAGAGATTTCCCGATGAGGGCGCACTCAATTTTCAAACAAATCAAGTTTTTTGCGTATACATAATGCTTGTCCACATACTAATCACTGTGTGAAATAACTAAGCTCAAATCGAAGTCCTTCATATAGAAAAACACAACTTTGTTCTAAAATTCTGGATCAGGAAATTTTGTTATACACGGTATCCTATGGCACTATTATACTGTATATAAATGTTTACTGCATGAAAACGGAAAATCCGATTGATCTCTAATTTTGGAATTAAGCATTTTAAGTGACTATCTTTACTTTTAGATGACTATTTGTAATTACTACACAAAAAAAATTATATTTCGAAATCTCTGAGTCAGCCTTTAATCATTCCAATTACAAAATTCCTTCTTTTGCGACAGAGAACTTTTCTGCATTACCATCTTTCACAGGTATGGTTTACTAGCCAATTACCAATGCAACTGTGCTAAAATCTCAACAAAAAAAATTGACATTTGCTCTTACAAAAATGTGCTATTATTGCTTTAACATCACGTATGGAGTGAATAACAAATCAACTTCACATTTAAATGTTACATACTGTCAAAAAATCAAAATCATGTTACTTCAAGGATAAACAATACAGACCATGGTTTGGATCTGGACCAGCCAAGAATTACGTCCACACTTTCATTCAGATTAAACAGAAATATTGAAAGGCACACAAATGTTAAATCAAAATATACACACAAATTGTCCAGAAAACACACATCGACATCTGTTCAAGAATTCAATAACACCATACAGATTCCAACATGAAAACTTCTTTCTGGTCACTGGCTTATGATATTCGAAGAAACAAAATGAAACAGGCTCAGTGCATCCATTGGGTCACGCACTTTATTCCGTTATCATACATTTTATACTATGAAGGAGTAAAGCATGTAATCCAATGGGTGCACTGAGCCTATTTGGTTTCGTCGAATATAATAAGCCCTGGTCAATATACACATTTGAAAATATTATTTCATTTGATCTAAAATACTTCTGGACTGTCACTTGGTTTATAATTAGTTAATAATCCTATGCAGGCAATCAAACCAGGGGAAGCAAAATTTCCAAATCTTCCCAGGACCTGCTCCAACTGGTGTTAAGGACTAAATGCGTGCAAAGCATGCAAAAATTAGCCTAATTTACATTTATTTAGCCTGCATTTGGGCCAAATTTGGTCGCAATTACTCAAAAATCGGGACGAAAATGCAAATGTTATTCCATTTCTTATCAATATTTTTAACCACTGAGAGCTAACCGGTGGAAGCAACTGCGACCCGATATTTTGAGCAGAGGAGCAACTGCCCCTACTCCGCGGCCCCGTCGGTACAACTCTAATTCTATTATAACAATCTAACAGTATCTCGAATTAACCCCGAGGTCTAGCACCTTTTTTACAGTTCTCTAATTAATTTAAAGGGACAGGAGGAGATTTTTGATACAAATTTCTCTCACTTGAGCAGTGGTAGAACACCTAGCTAGTATGTTTCGAAGGTTTATTGGTCAAACAAAAACAAAAGAAAACCCCAAAACTATATTTTGAACTTGCCTGCTATCGTAATTGTCCCCATAGAAAAGCATGCTTTGCCTTCCTGTTTTCTGTTGTGCATGACAGAAAATGCAAAATCGTCATCTTAATGATCTTAATACATAACAACGGCGTATTTAGCTTATTCATTTCAGGTGTGATCTATTACATTGGTTAGCATTTCAAATATGCAAAAAAACTGATTCGAAAAAAAAATTGGGGGTGCTTCTTTCTGGAGTGAGTGAGTGAGTATTAAAATTTAACGACAACTCAACACAATTGTGTTATATCGTGTCATTACGTTTTATCATTATATTACGTTTAAAAACATCAAACCTTAAAACATACATCACAATAAATACTAATCACAACCTTTCTTAAAAAGTTAAAAATATTTATACAAATCGGCCTCCTTCAGGAAATTTATAACCTGAAGAGGCCTAATATCTTGAAATAATGTTTTCAAATCTGGGACACTGTAATATTTTCTACGAATAAGCGCATAATCAACGCACTCAAGTAATACATGTTTCACAGAAAGAGCACAATCACAAGGAATACACCGAGGGACTGGCTCACCTCTAAGCAAATGACTATGGGTCATATAAGTATGGCTTCTTTCTGGAAATGTCCTTATGTCTCTTTAAGGCATATGACATAACATGATACAAACCTCTGAGTAACCAATCAAAATAGACCTTCTATGCATCTGTATAAACCTAAAGCTTTCTTACTAATTCCTCTGATTGGCTAAATACATCATAACCCTATGTATATAATCAATAAAATTGGCCAGACCTCAGGTGGTTATAGTCTGATTTTTTATTCCTGTCAGTAAACGCATATTGTCGATGGTACGAATTGGGGGGGATGTGTTGAGATCAAAAACTAAAAAGCCATATTCACAGGTTTGAAATGCTCAACTTTGTGCAACAGAATAAGATGCTTCAACCCATTTTATGATTTTTTTTGTATCGAATATGTAAAGGCTTCATACCAGAATCAATTGAATAGATTGCTTTAAAGTCTGAGACAAGCTATCGATTCCTTTGTTTGGCGTCAATCAAAGAACGGAAAAAGTGTCATGACATCGAGGCTGGGTGAAGAGGAGGATTAGACCGTGTAAATATTGTAGTTTGTTATGAGTGACCAAAACTCTAAAATACTTAAATGATTGGACCAAGCTGTCAATATTATTTCTGGAACAAGACGAATAAATGTAAATGTATCAGACTTTCTAATATTCCTTATAAAGTAACATAAAAGAACTAATAGGTGAGTAATAATTACTTATTCGTATCATTTTCTTATGTTGAATGCTTCAGAGTTTGTTCAAGTTTGGTGTTTATTCAATGCATTTGCCTTGTAATATTTTCTTTGTGAGAAAAGGGACATTATTTAATTATGGCCTTAATCTTACCCGGTATCATGACATCCAATTTCTATTGTATCGTTGACATGCCCCAAAAACTTTTAATGACCCGACAGGAATAAAAAATCCTACTAATAACAGATAACGCTACACACAAATGTTCATAGAATAATTTTGTCTTCTGTCACTTGCATTTTTCCAAAGTCATTTTTGCAGATGTGTGAGAGTTAAAGGTGCAACAAGAGATTTCAAATAACAGGTGTCTCTAAGAAATGTGAAAATTCTGATTTTGGCACTGGTTGTAAAGCTTTCTAAGAAAAATATCACCATCTGAAAGTGTTTCTTTGGTACAAAAATGGTGAAATTTCTGATTTCCTATAAGAGCAAGTAGGAAATTCAGCCTATATTTTCTATTGAAATATATTCACAAATCACCTTTTGTTTTCATTTTATTTCTGTAACCAAATAAAAGGTAAGGGATCTATTGAGTGTCTAATCTATATGAAATCACATTATCACGACATATCAAAGAAAATATGGATGACTTGAAATCTCTCATTGCACCTTTAATTTATGACCAACTTACACATATGTACAAAAATAAAACTATCTGTGTTACACTGTTTTGATCAATACTGATTTATGATTCAGTCATTACTTTCACTTTTAGATATTTTTGGCAAATTTTTAATATTTATCCCCCACCATATATAGTATTGTGGGAAGGACCATGTCGTCTGTTTGCCTGTCCCCATTTTTCAGAAGAACCATTGTTTTAATAAGCTTATCAGAATTATAACTGCGCATGTGCATGTCAGATTCGCAGGCGAGCTCAGGAGTTCCCAAATCATCAAAACATGACGATCGAGGTTGCTGTAGTTCTCCAATGTGATGAACTTAGCCGCTACATGAATTAGTTTGCTTTCCCTGCCCTTTGCCAAATTAATTCTAATTTAAGCAAATTATTTTTTGCCAATGTGACAAAGGTATGAAGACCAAATAGCACACAAGATACTTTACAAGACATTTTTATGGTAATGGTAGAGTTCATCGCATTGCAAAACTACAGCAACCTCGTCATGTTTTCAAGATTTCAAGACACCAGTGATCAGGATGATATTACCCACAATGCATCACAAACCTGTAATGCCGATTTGGCATTTGATGTTCCTGTAACTCAAATACATTTATGGTACTCCAAGGGTGTGCAGTGCTGAATTGTAAGTGTTTGGTCAATTTACAAACACTATCATCAAATACTAGTACAAGTAAATCACAAGCCATTCAAGCCTGCTGAATTATGCATACTCCACTTTGCAGATTCCCTTCTAACATACTCCTTTAATGATTGTCAAAAGAAATCAACCCCTAGCAACCAAAATATTCTGATAGCTGCAGGTGGTGGAGGCCAAGAAATCCTAAATTTGAAGTTGACAAATTGGTTCAAGAGGTTATCATAACTATATAGTGGGGGACAAGAGGCCCCTAAGGTGGCACTTTGAAAATGTTGAAGTTGTTTTCAAAAAATCTTCAACAAGAATAATTTAACTCTATATCATTAATGCATTTTCGTGTGCAATTATATAATTGCATTTCGATGTTGCTTACTGATTACAAAACTTCAGCTAAAATAACAACTTACACAATAAATCAACAGGTTTGCCAAACTTAACTTGTAACTTGACCTTTGGAAAATTATGACGAGACCTAATTAACGAGCGGTCCCTAACATGAGGACACACCCTTAAAGTGCTTGGGGTTTGATGACCGATTACTTTCAGAATGATATAATAATAAATGTTTTCTATGGGAATGATACTTGCATAGAAAGATTAGTCACTATGAGCTAATAAAACCTCATTCCCATGGATCAGTTCAATAGCTTTCATTCATCAGTGCATTTAGCAAATACACCCTGTTTCTTAGTGCATGATTTATGATACCCAGAACATGCATGGTCAGCTGTTGTTAACAGGTGCACATCCAAGGCTACTGAACTCTGCCCTTAATTTTTTAGATTAGCATGCCTTGCCTCAGAGTGAGTGCTTCCCTATGTGGCTGATTCTGGAGGTATAGTTAAAGGTCCATGGTCCGATCGCTAATAGCCTGGTCTCCACAGTCCCAGAATTAACCGGAAGTGGTCAAAATTTTGGTATCAGAAGAAAGCTACTATCTTACTCATTTACCCTGTGAAATCTTAGGGCTAAAGGATGTTTGGTTTGAATGTGATGAGCGAAAATGTGCTCCATTTTGATCGACAATATTAATTTTACACAGTGCTCTATGGTGATTACAAAATCACGTTTTTAGCTCTCGCATCAAAACGGGTTGAAATATCGGCGCAAAACTTAAAAGATGGTGTTTTGGGTTGAAGCCCATTCTATCAAGAAGAAAACTTTATAAACTTATCGGGTCATCCCCCTTAACACCTCTAATGCACACAAAGGCAGCATTTTATAATACCTGCCACATGTATTGATCGAGATCTCGATCACTTGAGCACAGTAAGTGTTAAAACAATAACAGCACATTTTTTGAAGGGTGCCACCAATTTTCAAAATTTGAGATTTTTGCACAGTTGTGTTGGTAATTGTCTAGTAAACTATACCTGCGAGTGGTAATGCTAAAAAATGCAAAAAAAAAAAAAAAAAAAAGGAAGTGGTCAAAATTTTGGTATCAGAAGAAAGCTACTATCTTACTCATTTACCCTGTGAAATCTTAGGGCTAAAGGATGTTTGGTTTGAATGTGATGAGCGAAAATGTGCTCCATTTTGATCGACCAATATTAATTTTACACAGTGCTCTATGGGGATTACAAAATCACGTTTTTAGCTCTCACATCAAAACGGGTTGAAATATCGGCGCGAAACTTAAAAGATGGTGTTTTGGGTTGAAGCCCATTCTATCAAGAAAACTTTATAAACATAAATCGGGTCATCCCCCTTAAAACAATAACAGCATATTTTTTGAAGGGTGCCACCAATTTTCAAAATTTGAGATTTTTGCACAGTTGTGTTGGTAATTGTCTAGTAAACTATACCTGCGAGTGGTAATGCTAAAAAATGCGTATTTGCCATAAAAGAAGCGATTTTGTAATTAGAATCGGGATCCCTGATTGTAATTTAATGGTGGAGCTGGAAATGACAATTTTATGTCCGTCCATGTCATCTCATGAAAATGATTTCTGGCTTGACTTGCTTGAACCAACATACATGGTGCGATTTCCCGGCTATTTCGTATTGGAAGGACGTTTCCATCAGCCATTTAATTATTATCGTAGATCTCCGATATCAATTATTCTAATTACAAAATTCCTTCTTTTGCAACACATAGAGAGTTTTGAGCTTTACCATTCACAGGTATTGTTTACTAGTCAATTACCAATGCAATTGTGCAAAAATCTCAAAATATCTTGAAAATTGGGGGCGATATTGCTTTAAGTTTGGTGTTGTCATAATGTTCCAAAAAGACATGTTTCTGTTTGACAGCTAAGACAACTCACAAATGGCAGTATTTTCACTTTTAATAATATAAAAATTCAGAACATATGCATTTAAGTTACGTTCATTACATGTACATGCTACAATAATTTCTTCATACAATTTCGGCCAACCTTCTGCCAACTTTAATGAGCCAAGTTTTTCCTTGGGTTTGGATTTCAAATTTGAAAGAAAGGATCAAGGTGTTAGCATTTGCCAGTATTACTATCATATTTCAAAAATTACATAGAAATGACAGCCTAGTACATATTATAGAACTTAATAACAGGGAAGTAATATGTAAGTGCCTGTGAGCAAAAACCCTGAAACCCCAGGAAAAATCCTGAAAATCAAGATGTCCCTTTACAGGGCAGTAAAGGGGGAAAAGTCTGGAAATCTGGATTTTTACAGAAGTCTTACATATCCCTTTTAACTACCTTAATCACTGTACTCTGGTCTAACAAATACACTAACTTTTTGGGGGACCTAACCAGAGTATTTTGGAATTATCCAGTTTAGAGAGCATTTTACACCATTCTGCACACAATACTGCCACAGGAAAAAATCCATGAAGAGTGCACAGGCTAATTCATGACCAGTGCTGATACATTGAAGAGGAAAATAAATACACATTTTCAGTGGGAAAAGCAATGGCTACCAAAGGAAATTAAAGGTGCAACAAGAGATTTCACATAACAGGTGTGCCTAAAAAAATATGACAATTCTGATTTCTGCACTAATGTAAAGCTTTATATCAAAAATACAGCAAGTAAATGTGTGTCCTCCCCTGGCAGTGTGCAACATGACCTTGGATGACCTTTGACCTTGGTCCATGACCTTTGACATCCTCCACATATGATGGAACCTCTATTGCACCTTAACGCCAAGTCTGGGGGGTTGTGGCCAAACTAACAGCAACAGAACGACATCAACTACCGGCATAACCCGAGTGCTAGTCTTATTCAAAGACTTAACAGTAGAATCTGCTAGAATCATGCATATAGGCCCACCTCTTCTAAAAATATGTAATATAATTACGACCGCTTGAAACTTTGAATTGAAGACTGAAATATATTAGTGCTCCTTTCTCTGGTATCCATGTAAACACAGTCCTCTGTGGCCCAGTGGTAATTCTCACGCCTAGATAGCGAGAGGACCGGGTTCGAGACCGTGTATTTTTTGTCTTTATTTAATTCTGTGCTTGCCAGTTTCTCCGAGCCTATATATAATATTTGTCTAGTTACTTTCTCCGGTTGTATCATTTACTGTTTATGTGGTAGAATCCAAAGTTACTGAGCATTGAGCAAAACAATCTGAAGGAAACAACTGCTTCCCATGCACAACAAAGACGGCAGAGGGGGTATAGTGCTCTTCCCACAATGCATTTCTTCCAATACAATTTTGGCACTGGTTGTCACATGAATTTACAGTGGCATAAAGTACTTAAATTGCACGGTTAGGATGAGTACTGTTCATTTAGCTACTTTTGGTCACTATAAATTCATGTGACAACCAGTGCAAAAATTGTATTGGAAGAATTGCATTGTGGGAAGAATGTTATACCTCTTCTTGCAGCCAGCTACGACTTCCTTCAATGCAACATATTGCACAATTCTATGATCAGTTATATAATCAGACTAGAAATTACTGTATATGGGAGTTTCCGTAACCTGACCCATCTGACACACTTATGAATTCGGAAACCCTTCAAAGAATAAAGCACAGATTTATTCTGTTAAGGTTTCGGAATTCATAAGTGTGTCAGGAAAAAAAGTGTGTCAGATGGGCCAGGTTACGGAAACTCCCTGTATATATCTATACAAGTGATATCAGCATATATTAAATCTTTACTGTGTTGATTAAAATAGTAATATACAAATATTGGCTGCTCATGGTATGATGAAATATATTGTCCTGAGCTGAGGTGGGGACCATAAGCCTACTTTTTTCTCAAGGGCTAAAGGCCCGAAGAAAAATAGTAGACCTAAAGTCTATATGGGGAGTTTCCGTAACCTGACCCATCCGACGCACTTTTTTCTGACACACTTATGAATTCGGAAACCTTAACATAATAAACCTGTGCTTTATTCCGTGAAGGGTTTCCAAATTCATAAGTGTGTCAGAAAAAAATGTGTAAGGTGGGTCAGGTTACGGAAACTCCCGTCTGAGCTACATGTATAGATTTTGCCATTCCCAAATCTAGAGTAGTCAATAATTTCTTATAATACCTCATACACAACTGCTTTCCATTAAGCTTTCATGTCTACAATGCTAATTTACACACACACACACACACTACACTGTATCCGGCCGGCTGTGCCTGGCTCAACTAAGTTAGGCTATCAGACTAAAACTCCACAGAGTATGCGAAAGGATTCAGTGCATATTCTGAAAATCAACCTCAGTTGTTCTCAAGCCTTTTGGAGGAACATCTCCACTGAGAATAATAAAATATTGTCCAAGTTTGCTCAAATTTGTAGCGTGTTAAAGCATTCACTGGCTACTACTGCAATGTTGATTGTTGTTTAGCCAACCAGCCAGCCGGCCAGGCCATAATGAGCATCAAAATGTCAAACAGGAGAGGTTTACAAAAAGAAAGCTCACTTGATCAGAAATCTTAATTTATTTTGAGCTTGACACACTGAAGTCAATTTGCAATTGTCATTTCTGCCCTGCTGTCCAATCAAAAAGGCGTAGGCGTCGGAAGCATTTTTGTTTCGGGACGTACAGATTAAAAGGGCGGCCAGAAGACCGAGAAAGGGGCGGACAGATTTTAAAATTTCAATCTTTTTCTGGCTCGCTTCGCCCACCGGGATCACAGCGCCTGTTGGGGCGCCACTGCATATTTCAAGGAGCGACATGCGTTCTTTTCAAGGGGCACCCGTGCATTATTATGGGATGTACCCGTATGAGCTGTATGTCCCGGTTCCAACACCTATGTAAAAAGGACGGTTTTATTCATAACAATAATCTGAACAAATTGTTTTGGGGGGTCTGTTAATTTTCAAACATGCATTCCATTCCTAATCTCAACTCTACCACTAAACTCTACCTCTAAAACCTAACAAAACTCAAAATCCTAATCCTAATCAATCTTAACTCTAAAATCAGATGACCAAACAAAATCGGACAAAATGATGAGTTACTACAGGGGCCTCCAGCAGTGTTACCAAACATCTTAGCACAGACATCTGTTACTCGTTCTTTTTCTTTTCTTTGGCAAGCGCCTTCTTGCTAGAAGCTACTTTGTCCAATACAACCCGTAACGTTGTGCTCATGTTGCCCAGGAAGAGTATGAAGAAAATCAAGCTGGCTGCTGGAACCTGCATGGGTCAAAGGTCAAAAGGTGAAACTGTTATGGAGCAGGAACATTTTCAAATAACTTAAATAGACCATTTGCACGATCCCCATAATGCATCTCGTATTGTGCCCATTTCCATCCGGGAACTTGTCCGGAGTTCATGCCTAAAACTATACTATTTATCAAAATACCTTTTACAAGAGGTACGCGCGCGCCATCCAGAGGGGGCGGGGCTTAGCAGTAGATCGCACAATCACATTTACGCGCATCACGCTTAAAGTACGCGGATCTTGTAAAAGGTACTTTGACAAAGAGTATACAATACTTACCTTTTTACATGAAGTTAATCTTACAGAAATGTAGAAGAATATCATAGGAACAAAAAACAAGCGAGGCACTGATGTTGAAATTGATGACAAAAAGGTGGCATTTTCGATCGTAACCGTGCCCTAATTGTCACCTCCCGGACGAATACAGTTCAACTGTGCAACGCCACAAATAGTTTAAGTTTTCTAGTATTGATATTACGCTCTTAACCGTATGTTTTAGCTGACTTGAGGCCGGTACAAGTTCCCAGATGGGAATGGGCACAATACGAGATGCATTATGGGGATCGTGCAAATGGTCTATTTGATGCCCCTGCAATGCAGATGCAATGTGACACATCAAAATGGCACCTCCTGTCTGCAGTGACAGACACACCAATTTCCTTATAGTTGACCGCAAAGGTGATACGGTACGACGAACTGAGTGGAAAAGTCACAATCAGTCGTTTTTAAGACTGCATGGATCTAAATTTCATGTTCATTGTTTGAGCCAGCTGGGTGCAGTTAGGGGCAGCAATGGAATGTGCATACTCAGACCCGTGAGTAGGGTTTTGAAAAAGTAGCTGACAAAAGGCTGTAATATAGCGTAAAACTGGGTACAGCTAGGTCAAAAACAGGTTGAAAATGAAAGAAAAAAAATAAAATTTGTACTTTTTAAAGGCATAAAAAAGCTTAAATCGGCTAAAAAGCTAAACTCTCGCAGGCCTCATACTCCAATGAAGGACAACATAACAAATTCTAATCTCTTGCACAAAGGGCATGCCGACTGGCTGCCCAGGTGAATCAAACAAAGAACATGCTGCCTGAATCCAGACAGTCTAGAAACCGACTCATGACGACATGAGCATGACAAAACGAGCACGACTTTCTGCTCGTTTTGTCATGCCAGGTCACAAATACCACACAGTCACAACAGGTTTGATCATAAAGCTGTGTGACCCAATCAACAACCTCATCCCTCCCATTTTATCCCAACAAAATTGAGATTTTGTTAACAGAATAAAGTTCATATTTTTTCATTACCCCAGTTAAATTTAAGGCCCGGATAATGTTTCCTTTTGATGGTATGTGTATGCCCTATCGTAACAAACTACACTAGCTCACATACACTGTCCTATGTTTTAACTTGCATTGCAGTGGTTTGCATCAAGTTGCAGTACAAAGTGATCAATATATAGGCAATGCAGCAGCACTGCACTGCATTGCAGTAGTAGAAATATGAACAGGTAACCTTTATTCTTGCTCTGACCCCAAAAAACTTCCATCTGTTACAGCAAAACAAATGAACACAATGTACTTTGTTACTTACCATCCACTCATGACAGTCACGGTGAAATGACAATTGTAATAGGAAGTAGGCATTGTAGAGCTGAAATATCTGTAGAATAAGGTGACAGAAAAAATTCAGTGCAAAGTCCAGTTCAACAATGACCATCATCATCATTCGCACTTCCATCGACAATAAAGAGAAATATAAGTGATTCCTCAATTTGAAGTAAATCTGAACTTGATGGCCATGTGAAAAGTTTGTTAAAGACACTATCAGTGATCCACCCGAAAGAGTGAAAATATTTTAAATTTGCAGGAATAGCTTAAAAGTGAATAAGGCTTTAGGACTCTTATAAGGTATATTTTCCAACTGAAAAAAAAAATGACAGAAAAGGAAGAAAACAGCAGTGTATGTGTTGTAGTAAGTGTCCGTACGGACAGTAATGACTAAAATATTTGATTTTGACTTTATTAGGTTGCATTTGGCCCTATCACTTGCAGGGTATGTTAGGATACCTATTCTAGTTACAAAAGGCAAAATCAGATTTTTTATGATTTGTTCGATTTTCTGATTTGGCAAATCACTGATAGTGCCTTTAATGAGTATTTGGCTGCTTTGATTTGTTACCATATAAGGTGGCAATATGGAAATAGGCTGGTTGCTAACTTTTAACACCACAGACTTTATATTTAAACCTGTCAAGACATCAGAATTTCTGTGGACAGTTACATTCAGTGTTGCCAACACCATCTTTACCACGCATTGGCTGTTTGAACCACTGACCTCTATACATGGCTAGCGGGCGCGATCGAGAATTGAAACATTTTGTCCTCCCTTTTGTAGAGGGCAAAGAACCCGTCGTCGCTGCATTACTTCAATGGCACTTGTACGTCAAATTTGAATTTACTCAAAATAAGGGAAAACCAAGGAATTTTGTTATTTCAAAACAAACCATTAATTAACAAATAAAAAATTTCCGGAAAAAAATAATGAAATAAACTGAGGAAATGTGAATAATACAAATAAATAAATGCCCAGCAAATAAATAGCAGAGCATGTTATAAACATAAGATTAAGAAGGAAAAAAATAAAAAAAGTAAAAATATAGAAATATGAATGAATGAATGAATGACGAACGCACGAATCCAACTTGCCTCATTATTATGATTAATAAAAAATAAGAAAAAAAAGAAACGGATGGAGGGTGGGAGGGGAATGGCGATGGGAGCCGTGGAAAGTGAAGGGAGGGGGAGGAATTGAGGAGGGGGGAATGGGGAAATCGAGGTGCCATCGAATATGCAAAAGAATCACCTGCAGAAATAACTGAAATAAGGAGAATTTTCCGACAACATAATGAAACAAACTGAGGAAATGTGAAATAATAAATCAATACAGTGAATCAAATAGCAGAGCATGTATAGATAAATGCATATTGATGAAATAACGAATTAAGAATGCAGGAGGAAAGAATTAATGATGGATGAAGCGCATAAATTCCAACTTACCTATGAATCAAGGTAATGATTCTGAATAACTGACTAAAATAACAAAGAAGGACGGGAAGAAGGGACAGGGGAAGAAGGAAGGGAAGAAGGGAAGGGGAAGGAAGTGAAGGGGGAGGCGGGAGGGGAAGGGAAGGGGAGGGGGAAAGTGGAAGTGGAAGGGAATGCGAGGGGAAGGGAGAGGGAGGGTAAGGGGTTAGTGAAAATTAAGGGAGGAGGAGTGGAGAGGGATAGAGGGGAGGAGTAACTGAGGGGGAAAGGGGGAGGTAGAGGGGAGGGCTGGAAGGGGAGGGGAGGGGAATGGAGGGGTAGTGAAATTTTCCTGTAAAATATTCACACAATAATAACCAAGTTTGTTCACATATCATTTTCTTTTTGGCCAGAATTTTCTTGTTTAAACCTTTCATCAATAAGATGTATAACGCACAAATTGCACTCAATATGAGGCAACAGTAAAATCAAAGCATTTAGGATGTCTGTATAGCGCCATTAGCGTAATTATGAATGTGGCATAATTTGTCGATGCTACTACCACAAATTTTAATAAAAATTATTAAGATTTTTCTTTCGAATTACAATAAATATCACAAGTTGCATTTGGACTTCGCATGAATCTGTACGGGGACCTCTCATGTCTGACCATCCACCAAAAGGCGCTGGGGAAGTTCGGTTGTTCACTCGCAATATTCCAGTACTGCGAGCCCGCTATCAATGTATAGAGGTCAGTGGTGTGAACGTAAAAAGTGCTCTCTGAGAGCCATTCAATGGATTACAGCAGGTATAAGAAGGATTTTTTTACCACAGAAATCCAATGGTTAAGGTAAAAATTGGGGTTCTTTTTTGCACTCCAGCACCGTACTTACAAAAATTGCTGGTTGGCAAAACTGGAGGCATTTGAGATGAAGTTACCTCTAGCATGTGGCATACCCTACTGCCTTCAGTACCATACCTGGATTTGGATTTGTATATCTTTTGAGCCTTAAGAAAGATAAGGGGATAATCCGCGATTTGCTAATCCCTAACATAGGGGGAAAAATATCAAAACTTATATTTTGTTAATGGCAGGATGTGCTAACATAACCGCAGTGGTGGCTTGAAATCCTGTATTAAAGACAAGGCAGTACCATTTAGCCATTGTGTACACACGGCTAAAAATTCCTAATTGAGATCAAAAAAGCTTTCCCTGGAATATCCCAGATTTTAAGCGTGATATTATGCACCATGACCCGTACAGTTTGATCTCAAAACACCAACATTATAATAATCTTTGTTATTCTGTACTGGTGTAAACAACCATTCCGGCTGTTTACTCTAGATTGAGAGCTATAAACTGTATGTCTATTTGTGGAAGACGGTATGACAAACTTTCCTAACATATGCACCATTTGATTTTTTTTTCATACATTAAAGCAGTGTAATGGAATTGAAGACACTTATCCCGGATTTAAAGCTAAAAAAGCATTGCCACAGTGTTATCTCTCGCATTATAGATTATCCCTTTAACAGCTTTTAAATGGTGTTAAAATATGAGAACATAGTGAAGATAAAATGCTGCATGTAAGGCCCAAGAAAAAAAAAAAACAGTTTGGATCAAAGGAAGCGCACACTTTGTTTAAAATTGGTCTTTAGACCATTATTTTGTGTAGGTTTGTACGCACTTTGGAAAGATTTTTTTTTTAATTTTCAGAAAAAAGAAAAATCCTGCATTTTTGCATTAGCATTTTTCTAAAAAACAGTGTATTCGCATTTTACATTTTTTCCCTAAACTTGTGTTGAAATCACTGATATAAACACTTACATATCCACCAAGAGAAATGGAAGTAGAAATGTTAACCCCCTCACATCCATTTGAAACCATCTGAAAAAGAAAAAAAGGAAAAAAATTATGCAAGACTAAGAAATTATAAGACAAAAAACAATGAACTTTTCCATAACACATATTTAAAATATGCGATAGCTTCTGACTTAAAAAAGTGATTCCAAGTTGGAATCGTCGTGATGAGAATAGCTTTAAACTATTTGTTTTACCCCCACTTTTCAATTTCGATTACGAAGGTGGCCGCCAAGCGAAGCGAGCCAGAAAAAATGGACCTGTTAAAATCTGGCCACCTTTACAGGGGCGGATCCACGCCCTGAAAAATGCCAACTTACCGGGGGGCTGGAAGGTAATTAGGGTAAAAAATTGGCTGATTTTACAAGATTTGGACAAAATGCCGGGGGATGCGCGCCAAAAAAAAAAAACACCCCCTGGATCAGCCAGTGCCTTCATCAGTCTTCTGGCTGCCTTCTTAACCTGTACGTCCAAAACAAAAATGGTTCCGGCGCCTTTGCTGATGACATCACATTAACCAAATACGCATGCATATAAACAGCTTTGACAGTTGCTAAAATTTCAAACATAAAGCTGAACAAGTGATTGAAACTATGCAGGGTAATGTTTTAGAAACAAAAAATAATTTTAAAGAAATGAAGAAAACCTATGCAACAAAGGGCTACATGTCAAAATTGATGGCAAAGGTAGAACCCAGAGGGTGTTTTGAACCAATCCCATAATGCAATGCAATGTGCCTATATAGTACTGTACTAAACACGTCAGTCCTTAGAGATAAAAGTGTTCAAGAATAAGGACCACAAAACATTTTGTGATCAGGATAAAAATTCCTTAAAGTGACAGGAGGAGATTTTTTTAGGATACAAATTTCTCTCAAATTGCACAGGATCGATTGTAGACCACCTACCAAGAACGTTCCAAAGGGTTATTGGACAAACAAGTACAAAAGAAAACGGCAAACCTTGTTTTGAACTTGCCTGACTATCGTAATTGTCCCCATAGAACACCATGCTTTGACTTTCTGTCGTGCACGACAGAAAGTACTAAATCATCATATTATTACATAAAGACAGCGTATTCGGCTTATTCACTTCAGGTGTGATCTAATACATTGGAAAGCATTCCAAATATGCAAAAAACCCGGGTTCGAAAAAAATTGGGGGTGCTTCTTTCTGGAAATCTCCTCATGTCTCTTTAAGTACTATAGTGATTTGAAGGGTAAAATCAGATGAAAAGTCAGGGGCTCTGTGTGTTAGGAATAGGATGTTGGTAGAATAACATGACCTCATTGAGGTGAAATTTCCCCCAAAGTGGTGCATTGTGGGATGGACTCAATACACTTGGATAGAACCTTTTCCCGTAATGTTGCTGTCTGCCTGACAATTCATTGCCATCTTGAATTTGACTGATTATGTGTTAGTCACTTTTGCAATGCATTATGGGAAATGGTATTTGGTCAAATAGTGAAAGGTCTCATGATCGGTACGATATACAATTATACTTACCTACGGTAATGTACATATCAGTTTTTTCTCCAAGAGCCCGTAATCTGTAGAGACACCCGCTTTGGTAATAATATTGAATCAGTTGCACACAACCTAAAAATTGATTATAGTATTTTTTTATATGTATTGTTACACATATCATGGCAAGCAGCGATTTCCTAATCTGAAGCATTGGAAAAAAAATCATAATAAAAATCCTTGTATTGGTATCTTTGTTACTAGCAAGGCTGTGCTAAACATAGTCTGCAAGTGGTTGTCTCAAAATCCATGTATTAAAGGCAAAACAGTACACCCTCCTTGGAAATTTGTTATAAAGCACCCAATGCTTATGGTTTTGGTTATTGATAGCTATGATCCTCCTCTTTCCATTGATACCAAAATAAGTACTAACATACCTAGTATGGCGTCATAATGATGTCATAAAGTTGGCGAGTCTGCAAAATTGTCATTTTCCACAGACAGTGTATAATAGGTGAAAATCCAAGTTTGCACCAAAAAAGAATGAATATCAGAATTTTATGTAGTTTTTGGCTACAAATGAAGGCAAATGAGTAGAAGTTTGTACTTGGGCATAATGTGCAGAATATTTTAATAAATGTACCGTATTATTCTTGGGTGGCAACAGCAAGTGGAGGAGGAGGGTAGGAGGGTTGGGTTGAGGATGGAGGATGCATTGAATCGGGTGAAGTGGAAGGAGGGAGTAAGGGCTGTTGTTGCGAGTGTGAGGTGAATCCGGCCACCCTCATTCACGGGGACAAAACCGGATTCAAAACTTTGGATTTACTACTACTGGCAACCAGCACTCCCGCCTCCACCCATTGCCTTTAACGGCATACCTTAACTCCAGTGAAAGTGCCTCTTTCACATTTTTTCCCGTTAAAATGACCCGAAAAGCTGTGAAAACAATTACCTGGAAGCTTTTTAAGAAAGTCTTTAGCGTCTTTGTGAAAGTTCACTAGGAGTTACTAACCACCCCATGGGAAGACGGGGGTTACACAATTCTTTTATAAATAAGGTCTCAAAATATTACACATACTTACACAAATACAGTGAAAAAAACATGAATTTATTACGGAAGAGTTGATAGGTGACACTCTCTGGCCATATGAGTAGAATAGCGCTGAGTATGACAGAAAGGTAATGATGCATTACCCACCAGCCTCGTATCCTGCAATCGCCATGGAAACAAAATATCACGAAAGGTAAGAATATTATATAGTTATCATTATCTGCCACTCTATAGAATACTATGAAACCTGAGACTAATTTTATTGACAAAGTCAATTCTGCTTGCTCTTGTAATCACCTAGAATATGTGTAGTGAAGCCAAAATGTAGTTGGAGTATATAAAAACATAAAAATAAGTCTCTCCTTATTTGTATAAATTATGCAAATTAGCTCATTAAAACAAGCAAAATATCAGTGACATGTGTGGAAGCCCTAGCTATAAGCTTGGTGGAGGTCCCATTTCATAGCATAGACTGTAACACTTTATAATGTATTTTATATCTTCGCATAAATTATGCAAATCAGTCATTAAAAGGTCCATGGCCGATCGCCAATAAGCCTCGTCCCCAGAAGCCCAGATATTTTTTTTTTTTTTTTTTTTTTTTTTTTTTTTTTTTTTTCAGGAAGTGGTGCAAAATTTTGGTATCAGAAGAAAGTTAATATTTTTCTCATTTACCCTGTGAAATTTAGGGCAAAGGATGTTTGGTTTGGAAGTAATGAGAAAACGTACCCCAATTTGGTCGCCCAATATTAATTTTACACAGTTATGGGGCTTACGAAATCACGTTTTCTGCTCACACATGAAAACGCATTGAAAATCTGCGCGAAACTGTACAGGTGGGTTTTTTGAGTGAAGGCCAATCTAGTATTAAAATGAAAACTAAATCTTAATTCGGGCCATCCCCCTTAAACTATACTATATTATACCGACACAATTATATACACAGAAATGCATAACTGGATAGTCTCTTCTGGAACTTAGTTTAGGCGAGACAAAAACGATATTCACAAATCATTTATTTGTGGGAATTTTTAAACAGTCACAGGTACAATATTTACACAATACAGGGGGGGGGGGGGAACTGTCAAAAAATATACAATCAGACTATTTTTTTTAAATAAAACTGTGCATTTTGTAAGATATTTTAACTTTATTTTAGGCCAGTTGCATCCAATTTGAAGCAGCCTATTTTGGGTATTTTACTGCTGAAGACTATGGGAAAGAGTCTTGAAGTTGAGTTCAAAAGGCAACAGTGTGGTGATATTCGGATTAGTCAAACTGGACCAAAAGGTTTTCAAGTGTCTCAGAGAAGTGGCCATAAAAAATCTGACCAAACACCAAATACAACACCAACTAAAAATCTATGAAGCTGGCACATCCTAAAAATAAAAATCTGTTAATTTCGGTTAAGAGAACGTAATTGTTTGGCTAAAACATTCATCTTGGATTGTATATTTTTTTTGGGACATCCTGTACATGGTTTCCAATTCTATTTTTTATAGACAATACAGACCTGTTTATGGTGCATGCAAGATCTGGCATTTATTTTTACGAACAATACACACACATCCAAAAAGTCATCCATACCGTATATTACCAGAATTACATACAGTGTAGCTGCAAACCTTACATATATTTCCTAATTTCCATGCATCGGGTTATTTCTTGTTGGGTGTTAGGATGGCGCAGAGGGATAGGGCTGCCTGGTAAAAGCAAGGGGTCCAGTGCAAGCTAATTGGACCCTTAAGCCCACCTTTAGTATGAAAACAAGAAGTCCAACCACGAAACAAGGGGTCCAACGTGATTAAGCGGTAAATAAAATGTTGCGTTCTCGAAGTGAGTCTAGTCCTCCATGTCATGATCAAAAAAGTGCTCCATATCTAATATGAATGGGCAGTTGGGAGGAGCAACTGTAAGTTAACTTCACCTTTAATCCAATTGGCCATATCTTACATTGTCACTCATTCTCCCTATCAACAAATCAAAAACAAAATCAAACGAGAACTCAATGCAATCAAAGAAAAAATGACAAAGAAAGACTACCGTTTATCACATGGTATGTTCTATAATAATAGTATGGTTAAAGGCACTATCAGTGATTCGCCAAATCAGAAAATCAAAAAAAAAAACAAAAAAAAAAAAAATCCAACACCCAAAAAAAAAAAAAAAATTTAAAATTCCTGTTTTGCATGTCTGTAAATACCACCTCCCTGAAGAGCATATAAGACTGAAAGCAACATAAGGACAAAATCTGATAATTAAGGCATACTGTCTGTAGAAACACTTACAAAAAAACATAATTGAATGGGGTTTCAGATATTCAAAAACTGGTGTTGTCTTGTTTTTTACTCAGTTTTATTTGGAAAAAAAAGATATACTACGCCTGATCTTTCATTGTAGGACACTCCAGTAATTTCTAATAATATTAATGTTCTGGAGTTGATCACTGATAGTGCCTTTAAGCATGTTTTCTATCAAAAGTTCAACCTTTCAGTGAGCTCAGGGCTTCCCGCTTAGGTTTAAACTTGAAGACTACTGGACCCACCATATTTCAAAATGTAAGAATTATCTTGGTCCAGTGGATAATTTGTCGCCCAAGATTCTACCAAATGTTGTACTACTAATCAGGGATTATCAGTTTCCAAGTACTCATGCTTTACCAAAAACATGTTATTTGGCATAATTATGTTTCTTATGTATTGGGCTCTTTGTTCTGTAAGAGTGTCATAAATGAAAGGTAAAATAAATTGTTATGTTTCCAGTGTGTCAAGCTCATGGCCATATGATGTCCGAAGTTGCAAAATGGCATGGATTCATTCAAAACATATTTATTGAATAGCACTATATATAACCCAGTTTAATTGGCGAAAAAGCCAGTCATTTTAGACATTCAATTTTGCATATTATGAATGGAGATAGTTAGCTCATTTGCATTTTTACTATGGTTAAATATATCAAGTTGAAAGCCCAAGCTATCAAACTTTAATATAACTAAAGTTTCTTTTCCTATGGTTGGTCATACATGTAAGATTTGTTTTATAACTTTTACACAGAACCTCTTAAAAAAAGAAGAAGAAACATATTTTCTAACACCCAAAAAGTCTAACCAATTTAACACTCCAGAATGTACATACATCTTGCACCAGAGCAAAGGGGTCGGCAAAACAAGTCAGACTTTTGATAATCTGTTGATAATTTATTAAAGAGTTTGAAGCCATATTTGAAACACTTTTTCACATTGAAATACAGAGTAGCATTGCATGAAGAAAATTCAGGATGTTTCCTGTACCATTTCAATCAAATGGCGGTTTTATGACTGGAGTTTGTGATGGATGGATCATCTGGACAGGTACGGCAAAGAAGTCAGCTGAGACAAAATGGCGCGATTAAGGTTTGTACAATCAGCACCAATTTTCTATCTTCAGTAAGAATTAAAATTGTGAGGTTGTTAAAGCCACTATGAGCAATTTCTTCCAAAATGTCAACCAAATTGAGCCCCCTATTTTGTTGTAGTAAAGACCAACAAAGTGGCATCTTCAAGATGCTTTAAATGTTTTAGTGGTTATTTTTTAACAAAGACCATTAATATGACCTAATACTAGCAATTTAAGACAAAATGAGAATTTTGAATTTGGAAAAAAATTGATTTCATGTGGCTTTAATTACAAATAGTAACAACAAACATGTTTTTCCATGTGTTGAGTGGATCTTTTGACACCCTCCCACCGGCATTCCAAAACACAGAAAAAACCACAAACAATGATAGGCCACACTCCCACCATGTCATATTTGGGCAGACAAACGGTCAGAAAATCAGTTTAAAGATCACCCAGAATTATTAAATCGTTTAAGAATGACAACAAAGGTACTATTTGTTACCCAAGGGGTCTTTCTTCCCACTCCCAAAACACTGAAGACAATCAAAGCTTGCTCAAAAGAAAACAATTGTTTTAAAAAGAATTTCTTTTGTGTTTGGTCCTCAGAAGTATAATATTGTGCAGGAATCAACCACTAAATAAACTACAGTGTAGCAAGACGACTCAGTGCTGAGACAGTTTTGGCGTCCGAAAAGTAGGCCCTTGCCAAATGAAGAGTCACAAAATCTTGTTGTTGTATGTTTTATCATGTATTGTGTTAGAGGGACCTTATGGAAAGCAGTGGGGATCGGCTTTCACTGATGAGCTAAAAATTTTAAGAAGTATGAAATAAAATAAAATAAAAATGTGATACGTGTGTCTTTAAACGAAATTTGAAATGAATCATAAGTGTGGACTAGTAACAAAATAATTTGGGGTGGTAAAGATTTTGTCTGCACCATTTTTGTATAATTTTGAGGGTTTTGGGGAAAACCACTGCTGCAATTTTAATTTCTAGTAACATTTCAAATAGGCATGGACATTTTGAAAACATGCCAAAATCTTCAATGTCTGAAGCCTAAACAAAAATCAGCCTTCATCATAATTATGACTTTTTCATTTTTGTGAAGAGGTTTGGTTTATCTAGTTTTGAATAACCAGTCACTTTATAGACGAGAAATTGACGTTTGGTGATGGTCGTTTTGTATCCCGTCTAAGGGGAGTTATTTAGTGGTATGATTTCCTGCAAACACACATACACCTGCCTCAACAACACACAAAGAGGTTGTTTTTCCCCTCTAGTTCCAAGGACATAAAAAAAAACACTTTTAGTTAGAATAAACCACAATGAGAACATTTCCAAGGACTATTGTTCAAAAAAGAATTGTCTTTGTGTGGGTCTCATTTGTAAAGCCAACCTGCACCTCCCACGCACACACACACACAAAACAAACATACCTTGATCCGTTGTGCTGTAAATACGTTCTCTCAAGATAGAGTCCAAAATACCCAAAACAATAGCAAGAAATGCATGATGGCGTCAAAGAACCTGAGGAAAGCAGCTTAAAACTGGGGTAAAACATAAGTCATTTGCATGTATGTTGAAACGTGGGCAATATATTTAAGGTTCCTATTTGGGTAAAAGGGCACCTATCGTGTTGGCTTAAATCAAAAATAAAAAAAAATCATCAAAAAGATTTTGCATGTTTGTAACAAAGTACGGGTATCTTAAACAGACCATGCAAATGATAGCGACCAAATGCAACACTAATAAGGACAAAATCGCATGTTTTAGTCATTACCTGTCATACGGGACACTTACTACAACACAAAATGGAATGGAGATTTTTGAACACTGCCGATTTCTTCCTTTTCTGTAATTTGTCAGTTGAAAAAAGTAACTGATGAGGAATTCTACAGAATTAATCTTCACTTTTAAGCTATTTCCTGCCAAAATGAAATAGATTTTAACTCTTTCGGATAAATCACTGATAGTGTGTGTTTTGAACATATTTACCACAGACGACAGACAGAAAGACAGACAAACACATACTACCAAAGTCAATCCTAGCTGCCCTATTGCAGACAACACCAAAATTGACCATGTTTTTTATCATGATTTCTGGAAGTCAAATCGTGAGAACGCGTCGCCCTGCGGCGATCGCATTAGTGTTTGACGCTGCGCGAGCACACAACAAAAGTACAATTGACCTCTGCTGAATGGCCCCCCCCCCCACCCCCCCATCACATAATGTATTTACGTTACTTAGAGCTTTTACTACGTCAAGTGCCAGCTATGCCTACGCGGTAACGACAATATTTTAATGACGCGTCTCAGATTGATTTCCAGACATAATAGTGAGCAAATTGTACAATTATACAACCATTCTTATTTCAGCGGGCGTGGTTTATCATGTTAAACAAGATTTGATTGGTTTAGATCAAAGATCTTACCATCATCATTACTGAAATTCGTGTGTTGCAGTCAAATACTTTGACCACGTAAAACGGCGGCTTTTATACTGCGTAATGGCACGTGACCGCAATGTGTACACAAACGCAATTTGCGCAGGTGACGATCACCATACAATGACTTGGGCTATCTTGCGATGGAAAACATTTGTTTTTTTCAAGAGGGTGCAACAATTTAAATGCATAAAAGAGAATGTAAAATATTTTTGACAAATCATGTTAATGAAAAAGCAAAAAAATTACACAATTCTAAATAAAAATGAGAATAGATGAGATTTTGTGTGTTGACAATCTTATATGGTGTCATATGGAAGGGCATTTCAATATTTATTGTGGTGGACATTGTTGCCCAATCCATTATGACACCTCTAAGATGGCCAACACAGCTTTTCATCTTTTTATTCTCTAATTCATATATTGATTTAGAAATTGTCCAACAAAAAATTGCCTACTGGTGAGTTATCGTACTAAAACTATCAACCCAGTTCTATAGGGCCCTAGTGTTCGAACCAAAAAATCCAACCTAGGTCTTGGACCGCTAGTGTACGCTGCATGGTGTGAATATTAGGCTTCATATGACCTTCGACCTTGATATGTGACATTAACATTCATAAAACAAATGAGGGTTTCCGTGTAATATCATAAACCAAGTAGAGCCTTCAAACTTTCAATTGAGGTCCAATTTTACATATACAACTTGATCTACATGACCTTGCATTAGTGTGACCTTTGCCTGGTGTTGGCACATTTGACCTCATCAACAAATGAAGAATCCCATGTTGCACCATGACTCAAGTTTGGTTTAAATCCATCGAAGTATATTACAGGTAATGTGAACCCTTTTCACAACAGGACAAACAGACTACAACATACAACAGAAAACGGTGGACAAAGTGATCCCATGTGTCTTCCTGCCTTAAAGGCTCGACTCAGAGATTTCCTAAGGAGGGCGCCTCAATTTTCAAACACAATTGTGTTTTTTGCATATACATTTTGCTTGTCCATATAATAACACCACTGCGTGAAATAACTCAGCTCAAATCGAAGTCTTTTTCATATAGAAAATCACAAACTGTGTTTAAAATTCCGGATCCGGAAGTTTGTTTTATACACGGACAACACGGTATCCTCTGGTACTGTATACTACATAAGTGTACTGCATGAAAACAAATAATACATTCACCTCATCTTGGAATACGCATTTAGGTGTATCTTAGTTATAGTGCTATTTTACTAAACAAAGTATAATTTCGAAATCTCGAGTCGCTTTAAGGCGGGTGAGACTAGCTGACCCATTATACAGATTTAGAATTGGCCAAAGAAAGACTCCTCATTCAAAAAATTGAATAGGAACAAGGCGGTTTCTCGAACCACAAGGGTGCTGGTTGCTTTATGATGAAGTTGGCAAATGATGATTAGAAAGAGAACCAATGCACTGGACGAAGTGTTACAAAGGTCACATGGGGTACACAAAGGTCACATGAGGTCACCAAGGGTCTCTTGAGGTCACCAAGGTCAACATGTACTGAGGTAACCCCCACCCTGCCACACCCTTCCACCGACGCACCCTCCCCCTCCCTGAAACGCCCACCCCTCCCCTTCGCATCCCTCCCTGACCCTACCCCGGCACAAGTTTGTGAATGGGCCCAAAGTGACATGAGGTCACCCAAGGTAACATGAAGTCACATGGATCACAAACGGTCACATGAAGTCACCAAGGTCACAAGGAAGTCCACCAAGGTCACCAAAGTCACAAAGGTCACATGTTCGTTCACCACCCTGCCCCCTCCCCAAAACCCACCTTCCCCTCAATGAATCCACACACAAGATGTCTATGTTTATAGTAGTTTTGCATGTAGCCAAAGGATTTCACATATCCGAATGTGTACCATTTAGCGATTCAGCAATACGCCATATTTTAATTAGTGATTGCATACCTAAGCCGCATATGTATCAGGAAGTTTCCAAATGGCAAGATAGTGCGCACTAATGGTTTTTCATGTAGTGAAGGAACTTTGCATATCCGATGTACTGTTTCAAAAATATAGCGATTACGCTGATTTTTGCATATAATCAGCTCATTTGCATGGAGATAATGTCCAAAAAATATGCCCATACACTAATGCAGGTCAGAACTCTTTACCGCTTACCTTCCACCAAGTTCATCATTATACGCCTTACGGAACTCCCAGTAATGCACACAATCCTGCGGGGGAGTGTAGGGAAAGGATTATTATTGAATTATCGGCCAGATAAGCTAATATATTCATGGAATATGCAAATAATACAGCCAAAAAAGCTACACATAATATTTCTGGCCACTCTATCACATACCAAGTGGTTGAGTTAGTAAATCGGGATTAGCGTTTGCCAGCAGAGCATTTCAAAATAAGGTTAAACCGAACTGTCTGAAAAATATGCAATAAGCTAATTAATATTCATGAAGATTTAGAAACCTAGCAAATATGGGAGGAATTGAAAGTGGTTTGCAAAACAACGAATGTGGAAGCCAACGTTAGAAAACCACAAATCTGAGGAAAAGAAATACAAATCTAAAACACAGAGAGGGCCTTATTCCAAAAAGATCTTTAAACGTTTAACAAACATCGATTTATCTTTGAAGTAGTGAAGTATACACGTAGAAACTCATTTAAAATATGAAGAAGGGTTACTTTTTCAAAGTAATATAGATATGTTAGTGTGTTAGTACAGAATGTTATAAATTTCTTTTACGTAGTTAAAAAAATTATCCCCTATCTACCTCACTATTTCTGAGATAAACGTTCATTTAACTTTAAACAGTTGTTAAATGAATATGAGCTAGAAAGATTTGGAAAGAATTAAATGGAATCAAAATGTCAATATTAACTTTGAAGCTAAACACTTATTTAACCTGCAGCAGGCACTTCAAGAATCAACAAAATTCTTTTTGCAGAAAAAAGAAAAAGAGGAACCAGGAAATCTATTTTCACACTCTATAATGTTAGTTTTTGAGGAAAAAGTGGGCCTGCTAACTATGATATGATTAACTGACCATCAGTGATCGAGTCAACAAGCTTCATAACGCAGGGGTGAGGACATTAAGGGAGAAAGATGAAGAGGGGATCGGTCACATTGAGGAAATCGATAGGCCAAAATCTTGCTCCTGAGGAAAAATGGACTTTTTGCACCCCTGGCTTACCCTTTTGAACTGACCTCCCTCTTGTGTAATTATCTATTAAATATTCAATGTGGAATAAAAATTTTTATGGCTCAATCTAATGAAGGGAGGTTATGTCGTAGCTGATGACCACTTTTAATGTGATTTTCATTCGGTGAAAGATGAGATGTTTCAATCAACTCGGCTTCTGCCTATTAAGAGAATAAAAGATCTTTGTTCTCATTCTTATTTAGAATTGTGTAATTTTTGCTTTTTATTGACATAATTTATTTGTCAAAAATATTCTTATATCATTCTTTTTTATTCATTTAAATAATTACACCCCTCTTGAAAACAAATGTTTCAACCCAAGGAACCAAAGTCATCGCGCGCTGATCGTCACGCTGTGTAAATTGCATTTGCGTACCAACGTGACATGCAAGACGCAGCATAAATGTGCCGTTTGCGCGTGTCAGGCTACACCGCGTAATTGCTGCACGCAATATCCATCTATTGCCCAGTAATGGACGGGCGGAGCTTTGACTTAAACCAATCAATTTAATTTTCTTGTTAACATGATAAACCACGCCCACTGAATAAGAATTGAATATAACATACTCAAAACATTAATTCTGTTACCTCTATACTGCCCATTATTCAAAAGTGCGCTCTTTGATTGGTCACGCTTACTGCCCATTATTCTGCATATCATGTTTTGGGGAGTCCAAGTGTGTGAAAATATCGGATCCAAAACATGATCATGATAAAATTGGATGACTTACTCCCAATATTAATTGGTCTCGCTATGAGTTTTAAAATATTGGGCTCGGCTGCGTCTCGCCCAATATTTTTGCAACTCATAGCTCGACCAATTAATTTGGGCTTAATCGATCCAATTTTATATCAATAATGGGTTGCGATTTCGCCCAAATGCGTGATGCAAAGCGCACATTCTTTTCGGCGTGTGTCGCCACACTATAGGCGCACACGCAAACATTTACGCAGAGAAGACAGGGCTCGCGCTGTAAAGATGTAAACAACTTTTACGTTTTAAGCGAGAATTTGCCAGTTTTCTGTTATTATTCTATTTATTTGAGTAATAGAATAGAAGTAAAGGGTGCGATGTCCATGTTTATGCCGAATAATGTGTCCTCGGCAGTAAAAACATTTGAATAATGGGTCTCGGCTTCGCCTCGCCCATTATTCATGTTTTTACTTGCCTCGGACACATTATTCTTGCATAAATATGAACATCTTACCCTTTATTTCTTAAATATTAGTTACATGGGTGTAAAATGTTGCCTTACCTGATGAGAATATCACTATTACTGCATGGTAGATAAAGGCATGGGTAGGCAATGAAATGAAAAAAGTATGAATATGGTTGAATGTTTAACATGTACTCAATGTTGAAGGTATTTACAAACAAACTACAAACAATGTATCTGTAAAATGATTACTTTTTTTATTCATTTCTTTTTTGAGGAATTTTCAGGTTAATGATGTCTTCTGAGGATGCATGCATTCATAATTTGAAATTAAAGATTTATTGTTTCCCATGAGCAATAGGCTATGATTGTGTTGACAAAATTCTTACTAATTCACTCTTCACAACAGATCTTGACAAAACGAGAAAACTAATATTATTTTTAGAGCAGGGGTTCTCAATAGGCGGACCGCGGCCCAAATCCGGCCCACCAACCATTGTTTTTTGGCCCTCGACTTGCTCTAAAATATAAAAGGAAACAAGAATTTCAGGTGTATTTGGCCTTCGAGTAGGGAACTTTCAAATATGTTCGTCATTCTCTGGACCTTCAGCTAATATAATTGAGAACCCCTGTTTTAGAGATGCAGCCATACATATTCAGGGTCAAGAGCTGATGACAGTTCAGTGCATTCACATATCTTTATCAAGACAGTCATGTTTCACTAGCATGCATATAAAATACACTGTTAAGCAAATAGCAAAGCATGAACAATTATTATGCAGAGAATACTTTTTCAAAAGTAGATGTTGATGGACTTTGATGCACATTTTTTTTTTAACATTTTTAAAGTCTGCATAATTTGGGACCAACCATTGTCGGCACTGCTGTTTGACCCGCATGCAAATTGTCTCTTATTTTTAGAACAATTTTAAGCAGTGGAGACACAATTTTGACAACTGTTTTAAGTAGGAACATGCAAAGAGCTACCCTGTAAAAATCAGAAAATCCATCTTAAGAATCTTGCTACATAGGCCTACAAAGGAAATGGTTTTTATGTTATAGCACCCTCTACATGGTCATTCTTCACAGAGAGATGTGTAAAATTATGCTTTTAAGAAAAATTGCATTTGCCCACAATGAAATTTCATAAATTTTACACAGAATGTAGTTATTGAAATTTTAACTACTTAGTTCTCCAGGCAGATAAGGATGAATATTTATTAATCTTTTAGTTTAAGCTAGTAGTTATTGGAATAAATATTCCAAATCAGTTGTCAAAACTGTGTTGCCACTGATATTTTTTTCTTTTGTTCTGGTTTTGTAATAATAAATAAGACTTTCAAACAGCTGTATCTGCCATACACTGAATGAGCTGATACAATGAGATCAAGTAAGGCCAACTAAAAAAATTATTAGTTTTCAAAAAGGAGGATGAGGGCACTTTTTTCCAAAACATCAGTTTTTCCCTGAAGAAGCTAGATCAAGTGTCTTTTTCCCATATGTTTTTACATGTTCATTATTCCATATTAAAATTTAACTATTTTATTATTGTCTACTGACAACGAAATCAAAATTTCAGCAATGTGGGTGGGGATGAGAAACTAATATTTTTTTTTACTTGGCCTAATAAGGTTTAGATAGTTAGCTCTTACCTGTACTGGAACAAGAACGTATTGAAAATAGCAAGACAAAGGCAGATAATGGTCATGTAGTATTTGAATTGCTCGTAGTCCTCCTTGTAGTCCCATCTGGAGATGACAAATCATGGAAGCAAAATCCTATTATGTGGTAATTTTACAGTGAATAGGGCAATCTATTTTTTTTTTCTGAGGTACTGGTTACAAGGACTTCCACCCCTCACCTGAGTGGGTTGAAGTCCTGTAGTCTGTTGCGAAGGAAGTGATGCCCCATTTTCCTAGTATATATTATATGTTTCATTACACCTCACTGGACTTTTACTCTGGGGATTAGATTGTAGGGAATATAGAAAATATTATTACACCTCATAAATATTCATGAATTAATCATGCCAATTCATTGGTCAATTCTAAGTTCATGTGCTATTTCCCTACAACCTCACCCCAGAGTCAAAGTGAGGTGTTATAAATACAAGTTGTCCACACATCACTATAATGTTGCCTGACATGTCGTAGATCAAAAAACTTTCACGCAACTTTAACATTTAGCCCATCACACACCTTTATCCAGACAGAATGGCTGACTAGTTGGTGTCCCCAAAAACATTTATTCAGGCAACACAAAAACAAATACTACATTGTTTATAAAAGGGAAATAGGACAATATGTTCTCTCATCTCAGTACTAGCCACAGGCCCATTACCCCTCGCCCTTCATGTACAGGGTGAAAAGCCTGCAGCCAGTGACTCGGTAAAATAGTGTGTCCTATTTCCCCTCTAACCATGTACATGTAGTGTTTAAATAATACCACCTGGGAGGAAATAAGCTTTTTTTTTTGCTTGTGTGATTGCCCAATGAATTGATATCAATAGCTCCATGAATATTAATGAGATATATTATTATTTTATACTGACCTTTCTGCTTTCGATAGTAAGGACACATTCACTTTGCCTACTATGACATGCAGTAAAGCACTGAAAATAAAATGAAAAATACAAAAACACATTCATTGGTGAGGTAAAGTTAAGTTTTCCTTTAACCGTTCCGTGCATTTCAAAAAGTCTGGCAATACAGGGGTTAATTAACCCCAACACATCCAACTGGCACTTACCGGCAATCACATTGTTACCAGTGCAGATTATTGCTGGCTGGGTGTAAAAAAGGAAAAGGTTACTGCTGATTATTGCCGGCTGGGCATTTGCCCCTTTGGAGACCCACTGCTGATAAGTGCCGAGTGAGCATTTTACCCCTCAGAGATCGCCAAAATATGAGCGCCAGATGCGAGTCATATAATGGGCATTTAACCCCTCAGGATATTGCAAAAATGAACTGCCGATGAGTGCCAGCAAGAGAAGATATCAGTAGCTTCCCACAATGCATTGCTTTCAATGAAAGTTTATGTACAGGTAGTCATGTGAATCATTAGAGATGAAACATCCTTAAACTGCAAGTTTGTGATCAGTACTGTCAATTTACCCATGTTACATCTCTAACGATTCACATCAGTAGATGTACAAAAACCTCCATTGGAAGCAATGCATTATGAGAAGCTACTGAAATCTTCTCTTAGTGCCAGCTAGGCGTTTTCCCCTCCAAAAAATTAAAATAATAACAAACCTAAACTATAACCCTAAACTATACATATTGCCTATGAGTTCCTACTGGGAAATAAACTCTCATAAGCTCTCTGTATTAACTGGTGTCACCCAAAAGAAAAGAACAAAGGGGGAAACCTGAATGCCGATTGAGTGTTGGCTGGGCATTTACCCCTTGAGAGACCCACTGCCGATGCCTGCTGGTTGGACACATCTTTTCAGAAAAATAGCCATAGAGGCTAAATATTCAGCTGACAATAACAGGCATAAGTGCCGATTTGTTCCGGCTAGGCATTTAGTGAAACCAACAAAGTGCCGATTATTGCCGGCTAGGCGTTAGGCCCCAGGAGGTAGGGACTGAGTTAGGGTTAAAATGACAATCAGTGAAACTAAAAGACGCCCAATAAGAAAGGCAATCACGAGTGTGCATACTCACATGTACAGTAACCCCAGTCCCTCAAGCTCAGGTTTGAACACAACCACAAAATACTGCAAGAGAAAGATGCAAATGACAATAAGCTTACCCTTTAGTTCTTGGTAAACTGTCAAACACTCCAGAACAGAATTTTCGCCTTTCTTTCAGTTCTTTTTTCAGCTTCTGTTGCTCGGTCTCATCATTCTGCAATTGGTTACCTGACCTGCCACGGCAAAAAATACTCTTTGTTAAAGGGGCATAATGGCATGAAAAAATTGAAATAATGAAAAGGACCCTTGCTGAAATCACTTCCATGAGGAAGAATTCCAGGGGGGAGGTGGCAGTTTGTGGCAATTTCTGGAAGGAGGATGCTGACATTACTGCCACCATTTACCAAACTTGAAAAGCATGTTGTCATCAGCTCACAGACCATTGCTCTTGTATGTATTTGCTAATCCCAATCCCCGGCTAATTAATCTTTCACTTGCCAGATCAATATCTTACTACAAGCCTAAAGTATAATGCCTGAATACCGGTCTGAATGCTTTTTAATTGTGTCGCAAAACATGCTAGATGTACTGTTAATTCTGTCAGGGATGTGAACACCTTGCTTTTCTGTTCCAGAAAGTTTGGTAAATGCTGGCAGAAATGTCAGCATCCTTGTTCCAGAAATTGCCACAAACTGCCACCTCCCCCTGGAACTCTTCCTGTTTTTACTGTTTTTACAGAATGTAAACATCCAAATTGTTTTCAAACTCACGGAAGTGATTTCAGTAAGGGTCCTTTTCATTATGTCAATTTTTTTTTCATGCCATTATGTCCCTTTAAAACCAAGACCTGTTTGTATTCTTTTATGCACCAGTGGATTAGCCTATTTCTAAAATGACACCACTTAGTGTAACAATCACTGAATTATCTCATGGCTTTAATTGCCTCATGGCTGAGTACCTCCCCTTAGTTTACAGGTGGGTTTAATTTTATATTTTGAATATCAAGTCATATACATGAACATACAGGACTTGCTCTAAGTAAAAATACATCGCGGTCCCAGGACCGCAAGTGTCGTCTGCCGTCACGGTTTGTGAATGGGGCCAAAGGTCACCAAGGTCACCAACATGTCACCCCAACGCGCCCCTCCTTTCCACCAAGTTACATCATCGTAGCCCTTACGGAACTCATACGGCATGCAATTTTTGGGTTAACATTTTGACCACAGACACACAGATACACAGACACACAGACATACGACCAGAGTAATCCCTATGTGCCTTCTGCAATTCTTGCAGACGACACAAAAACAAGAAATGGGCTACTGACATAAAGTCATCCTTGTCTCTCTTCCCTGAAAAAAAGGAAGAAACACTTTCATCACCCTCACCCCAATAAAGAAAGACAATCCATTTCCCATTTCCCCAAAGAATGAAGGAAATTTTTTAACTCTCCCCAAATAACAAAATAAACAGGCCGTAAATCATAAATAATTGCCACCCGATGATATACGATGCAAGTATTTACTGGACGTGCACACCTCGCTGATCATGATCAGACAAGATGCAGTCTTGTCTCAGCTGACTCCTCATGGGCTGAATGGCGATGCCTCAACAGAATGAGAACCAGATTCGGCCGATCTAAGGTTTCCTTGCAGAAGTAGGGCTACCTGGAAGCAGATGCGTAGTTGTGGAACAGCACCACAGACAATGGAACTTCTCTTGGTCTGCCCACTGTTGAAGCAACAATGCACAGACAAGGACCTTGCAGAATTCAGTGAAGCAGCCAGACGTTATTACCCATCTCTGGCTGGATCATATTTGAGAACCACTGTGTTTGGACACGATAAGAAGAAGTCGTCGTCGTCTTAGCTGAACTAGCTAGAGTGACACACAGACAAACACCTCAAATTTACCTTTTCAGGGTTTCCCCAAGTTCCTTGTACTTCTTAGCCTGATGATTAGCCAGTGTGAAACATTTCTTTTGCATTGCCTGGACCTCTGCTAGCTTAGTTTGGTATTCTTGGTATTGTTCCTGAAAAGATGTATGTACAATTATCATATTGTTATTATAATATATAATGTAATGATTTCTAAACACTGTTTTAGGCAAGACTTCCATAAATGTACCCCCTTCAAAGTTCCATAACCCTAACCCTGACGTCGGTTTCTAGCCTATCTCCCGGGAGGAACTGAAGGAGTGAGGGAAGAGGGGAACAAGAAAAGTCGCAAATTCGGGTGGCATTCGAACCCAAGGCCCTTCGGGCCCCAGCCCCATGACCCGGGATAGCACGCTACGGCGGTGTCGCTGGCCCGGCCAGCGATTTCGTGCCCATATGAGTCTTGGTTTGATGACGCCATCGCTACTTTCTGGACTTAGTGCATTTTTCTCAATTAACACAGTGAGTTTTGGTGAGATTTAGCTGTGCTAGGGTTAATTGACTTTTTTTGCTTTGGGGTTAAAGCAATAATAGCACAATTTTTAAAATTTTATATTTTTGCACAGTTATGTTGGTAATTGTTTAGGAAAATAATCCTGCGAACGAGAATGCTAAAAAATGCGTATTTATCCTAAATAAGCGATTTTGTAATTAGAATTGGGATCCCAGATTGGACTTAATGGCAGAGCTGGAAATGCTACGTTTATGTCCCATGATGAAATAGTGCCACCTCAAGAAAATAACCTCTAACTTGACTTGCCTGAACCAATAAAACAACTAATGGATGAGCGTAGACACGAATGTCGCTATTTCCCGGCTATTTCTCATTGGAAGGCCATTTCCAGCAGCCGTTGAATTATTATCGAGATCCCGATATTAATTATTCTAATTGCAAAATTCCTTCGTTTGTGACACAGACATTTTTTAGCTTAATCATTCACAAGTATAGTTTACTTGCCAGTTACCAATGCAACCGTGTAAAAATCTCAATTTTTTTGAAAAATTGGGGGTGCTCTTCAAAAAAATGAGTATTATTGCTTTAAGGATTTTGTTAGTGTTAGGCCATATATAGAGGATGTTTTGAATCAATCCCAGAATGCATTGCAGTGTGCCTATACTGTTCTAAACACATGTCAGTACTTAGGGATAAAAAGTTTTCAAGAAGGCCCTACAAGACATTTCATGATCATGCTAAAAATTCCCTGAGTACTAGCACCTTGGGCTTAAATGAGTGTAAAAGTCAGGGTTTGTGTTAAGTATAGGATTTTTGTGGGATCACATGGCCATATTGAAATTTCCCAAACTGGTGCATTGTGGGATTAACTCAATACACCCTCTGGGCCATATAAAAAATGTTGTTTGCTGTGGAATTTAAAGGGGGGTACATTTATAACTCTTGCCCAGATGGCAACTTCACACCCTGGTCATACACATGAGGGCGTGTTTATGAGGGCATGTTTATACGGGCTGCATACAAGCTACATGTATGTATGTGGATTTTCTGGAATGATCGAACATTGAACTTGTTCATGGTGTGGGTCCAGGGCACTGTGAACGGACAGTAGTATCACAGTCCAAACCTTTTAAATCCATACAAGGTCACACTTGTCACAGTGAGCCGATTGCTGTACTGTAGGAACACTGGATTTTGACCCATCAAGTGTCACACATGCTCACAAGCAGAAATCGTTCACTGAGACTGGTATATGGGGTTAAGTATCAAGATTTATTCAAGATAACTTGGCAAGATTTTTTTTTTTTTGCAGTCCCAACTAACGACCCACACAAATCAGGTTCCTAAGGGGCTAATGGCAATACTTTAGTTTATTACATACTTTCCCCGGACTTTGTGATACTTCTAGCCCAGATTCGCTTCAGCGGTTCCATTATTTTAGGCCAGTCAACTTGAACCATTACTCAAAACTAGCGAGACATAGCAATTCTGACCGCAGACTGCCCTAGATTTTCTAGCCAGAGTGTCTCGCCTCGAAGCCGTTTATCAATGAAACTGCAACCCGATATCAGCTCATGTGCCCAAACATGTTTGCCGACAGGAGGTCAGTAATTGCCATTCTTTATCCCTTAAGGTGATTGGGTCACGTTAGCTGCGCGCACCAGTCCCCAAGCAGATATTTCTGCCAAAATTGTGACTTGGCGTTCCTAGCTGTCCGTGCGCATAAAAACTACCCTTGCGTACACTGTGCGATCTTCCGAAGATAGCAAGCACGCTTTGGCCCTTTACCTGTTTCCAATGAAGTACATGTAGTAGGCCTATGTGCTGTTCACAGAATTTAATGCATTATTAAACAAACTTGAGTCAAAGATTATATTGCTACTTATAAACAGGCCATCAAGTAAGTAAATATCCATCTTTTTCCGAAAATAAGCAGCTTCTCTCATGATTTTTTCAACACACTTTTTCAATGTCGTATCGGAAAGTGTGTTTTCTTTATAATTTATATGTCAGGACCACAGATTTAAATGGTCAGGACCATGGTCAGGACTCAGAAATGTCTAGGCCCCTATATGAATACATCTCAGATGACAAGAGTATTTTGTTTTCCAACAACATTTCACCTATTAGGTCTTCTAGAGAGTGTTAAATGCATAAACATGACGATTAAAGACACTATCAGTGATTTGTTAAATCAGCAAATCGAAAAAATCATCAAAAATCAGATTTTTGCATGTATGCAACAAGTACAGGTATCCTAACATATCCTGCAAATGATAAGACCAGAAGCAACCTTATAAGGACAGAATCGGAGAGTTGAGTCATTATTGTCCGTACAGGCACTTAATACAAAAACACGTATTGAAGGGAGAATCGTATTTGGCACACGCCGTTTTCTCCTTTTCTGTCAATTCTACAAGCTGGAAAAGGTGCCTTATATAAATGAGAATTATACAAACTTATCCTTCACTGAAGCATTCCTGCAAATTTCAAAATATTTCCAAATCATGATAGTGTCTTTAATAGATCTTATATAGGTTGCGTTGAAGGAAATATTACTTGTCAAATTGCCGAATTTCCGGAAGTAAAATGACATTTTTTCAGTATTCTAACAGCACTTATGACTTTTATGGGAAACGATAATTACTGAAAAGAAGGGATAATTCACGGTAGCTTAACGCAGGGAGGATGAAATGGACCGTGAAAGAAAAAGGAATGTTGATATCTTTGGGAAGGAAAATTTTAACATTACTTGGAATTTCATAATCATTTAAAAAAACATTGAAGAAGTTGATGCAAATCTTAAATCACCTATTCAACTGATATTAAGGCTTTATTTTACAATTTTAGCTGTGTGATTGCTCTAGCAAAGCAAAAACCACAGGCTTTTGGGGCCAGCGCCATTGCAGGCATAGTTGGACGACATCTGGGCGACTAAAAAGAAAAGAAGCGAATGCTCATATATGTTTTTAAAGTTCCCAAAACAGGAACGAATTTGAACAGTATTAGAAAATTGCTAAGGAGTATAGGTAGGGCCTATATTCGTCCAGCTAATACTTGCAATTTGTTCAAAATTGTTGGACACTTTGTGCAGATTGGTTCCCGCCACCTCATTTCAATGGTTGCATGAGCACGACACCCTTGAGCAATCTTGAGGCCATATTATTTTCAACACTTGCTTGGGGAGGGGACGGGGAGGGGGAAAGGAAGTTATAGTACAATGCATTTTAATCCTATATCTATTTAATAGCTCCAAATTAATCACGAAATATGGACACGCCCTTGCTTTTCCCATTTTCTCACCTTTCCATAACTTTTTTTCCCTTTCTTACCAAAGTCTTTGGAATTGATTCCATCACCACAATCACAACAACATATCAAAAATTACCAAAGAGGGAAAAAAATGCTCATAAGTTTACAGTGCGCAATTGGCGTGACGGTTTGTGTTCACGTGTCAGCTTAAGCGTTCGCCATGCGTGACAAGTGTGGCGGTTTTTTACGCACCTCAATATCGCGTGTTGTATGTTCGACTACTAAAATGCTGTTATTTTCGAAAAATAAACAGAAAAAGTAGTTCAGTGACCCCACTTTTTTCATCAGTAATTCGGACAGCAGATCTAGTAGTGCGCACCTTTTATTAAAATTTGGACCAAAGTTATCGAACCGATTTTTTTTAATATTCAAAAATGTCATGAAAAATTGAATTTCCCATAGACGTGTGTACAAATTTTTGGAAAAAAAATAGGTGTTTTTAATTAGAAATATTGTTTTATCAAAAACGAGTTCGGTGACCCCGTATTTTTATTTCGATATTGACGTACATCGATTGAAAGGCATTTATACGAAAAAATGAACAAAATCTATCGGAACGTACTATCGGACCCAATCACCTTAAGTCCTGGTGTGTGAGGCCAATGATGGGCCTAGCACAGGTCCAGGGAAGGGTTACCCAATTAAGTTTTTTTTTTTTTTTTTTTAATTGGCTTTTATCCCATTTGTTTTTGAGAAATAGGGTTGGCAGCCATTAGCATATTGTAAAAATCAAATTTGGAGATTTCGGACATCATGCGTCTCTAAAAACACTGTTTATATTTTTTTATTTATGAATATAAAATAAGCATAGAATTTTAACAAAGAACTGTGAAAAATTAAGATCAAAATCTAAATTACACTTTTTGAGATCTCTATTATATTGAAAGTGGAAAAATTAAAAATGTATAGCAGAGGCTTGAGAAAAACAAAAAAATATTACAATATATTGTAAGAAATTACAATTCGCTAAGTTCCATTTTTGAAAATTTGTTGAACGAAAGCTCCGATTGTTGTCAAACCAAAAAGCAACAGAAAAGTAACTTTTTCCTCATTTTAAATAGTTTTAGCCTACTGAAGGGAAGTAATTCACCTTAAGGAGAAGGAAAAGTTGGTGGAGAAGATCATGCACAAGGAGAATATCTCTGCCCATTTGGACCATAAGATAATGACCAGAGATCTGCCATTGAAGGTGCCACTGAGCTCTGACAGTTATATCAACCTGTGTGTTTCTGGTGTGCTATGCTAATTGCGTTCACAATTTCCTATAAATCTATAAAGTCCACAAAAAAAACACCCTTATTCAAGTTATTGGGGGCTGTGTGGAGCTTAGGCCAAAAATTTGTTGTATTGGAGTAACCCGCCCGACCATAATTTTGAAAATCAAGCCCAGTACAAAAGTATACCTACCATAATTTTTTTTATTGATTTTCAAAAATCTTATTGTCAAGGTGTTTTACCTGATTTTTTTAAACCGTTTCTCAATATTTGGTTCTGGTTGTACTTTGGCAACTTCTTTAAGATTTCAATAATAAGAGTTCCAAACGTATCAATATAATAACATATGTGTTGATGTGATTTGATTTTTTTTTTGTAGTAATGCAGATTAAAAAAAAAAAAAAAAAACAAACACCCGCGCTATTTGCAAAAATTTCTTGTGTACTCCAATACAACATTTTTTTTGGCCTTATGTGACTCAGTTCACGACCAATTAATGTATACATGCCATAATGAACACCACCATTGTAGTGACAAATCCAACATGTTGTGTTCACCTGTGTCACTAAGTATGCAAATACACACAGCCAGCATTGGTGAGCCCAATATAGTTCAGTATAAGTTGCCAGTGGTTACAAGTTTGGAGCTCATCGGTGACTTAAAAAGGGCCATAATGGCCATGAAAAAAAATTTGACAAATTGAAACAGAAAAGCAAAGGTTGTTTCACATCCTCGACAGAATTTAGAGAGTGTATCTAGCATGTTTGCGACACAATTCAAAAGCATTCAGACCAGGATTCAGGCATTGTAACATTGTAGTACGATAATTGATTGGCAACAAGTGAAAGATGATTAGCCGGGATTAGCACATATAAAATAGCATGGTCTGTGAGCTGATGACAACCACATAAAAGAAACTCCTCTTCAGCGTCAGGGCAAAATATTGTTAATTATCATATAGCTGTTCACGCAGCGTTGATTGTCGTCCGTACCTACTCCAAAACACGCTACGTACCCAAGTATATGAAAAAACAGGATGGGTGCGCAGCAAATTCAATGCAGAATAAAGCACAAGGGTCAAGAATCAGTACAAAAAAAGCACTTATTGACAATCTTTACATTTGATGTAGTCCAATTATATACGCACATTGTTTCCTTGACTGATTTTTACTCATTGTAAAAATCTGATGGATTTTGAACGGTGATTTTTAAACCGTTAAAAAATCCCAATTTAAAAACATAGCGTCACCCCTGAAACTTTCCCAAAGTTTTCTATATCACAGATTTCGTGTAATAGAAGGGGGGGGGGGGGTGTGGGACTGTAAGGCTACCAAATTCTTGACTTTGTGGAACATATGGTGGTTCCCGGTCCATGATGAACTGGGATCTTGGCTTTGTAGAGGAAGATAGTAGGGGCTATCGTTTAGAATAGCGGATAAAGCAGCGCAACCTAGGGCTATCTCCATAGGACTCTGTCAAAGTGGAAAATGGTGGGGCACAAAAGTTATCAACAAATTAAAGTGACAAAAATTATTGCTCTATTATTGTTTAAAGTTAACATGGTGAATTAATGTCTCTATTATCATGGCATAACACTTCACAGGCAGCCTAGCCATGAGTAGGTGCTTCTGACTTTTTCCGGCTACGATACGCCCCTAATATCTCCAAGCCAGAGCGGCATTCATTCATTAAAAACTGGTGCGTCACTGTCCACAATATGTGCCACAAAGTCAAAGAATTTTGTATACTTACAGTCATCTATGACACAAAATCCTTGCATATATTGAAAAAACATTAATATTTAAAAAAAAAAAAAAAAAAATAGATTTTAAAAAACAAATGGTGCACAAGCTCATGCTTACATCCATGAAGAGATAATACGCGGCTTATACGTTGTTGTTCAAAGGGCTTCAAAGGATGCCGCCGGCTTATTAAACCGAACGGGGATTATACGTTGATGTCTGAAGTGTGATGAAACCAAAAGATAATAAAAATAAAAATTACGCGCCGACACTCTGAAGACTCAGTGTTCTCAAACTTTAGGTGGTATATTTCCTGTCATTAAGCTGTATTCAAACTTCCCTTTTTGTATGTTAAGTGTTGTCACTTGAGAACCATGTATCACACACTGCAGCTTTAATCCACACGAAAGTACATTCAACCATAAAAAGCTTTCATTCAAGCGGTAGCCTTTGTGTTAATATGACGACGTCAAGCATTTTTAATTCGATTGCCCACATAAAATGGTGTAATTGCTCACAACAACGGCTTGTGCTATTCACGGAAAGGGCCGGACACATTTAAAATTAAAAGTACCTCAACTTCAAGATTCATTTTAACCTCTTGAGATTGTCAGAAAATTTGTCACCTACGGCCTCACAATTTGTACTACACCATATTTTCCAAACTAGGTGGTGTATTATCTATCTGTAACGTTTTAATTTGCCCTTGACAATACACAGTATTTTGGACAATGTACAATACCGTACAGCAAGCATAGGAATAGGTCCGGGTCATTGTACCCGGTTAATCAAGTGTGCCGGAGGCGTGAACAGGGTTTGTTTTTGTTAGATTGAAGAGCCCTGGGAACCAGCCTAATGCTCGCGTGTTTCTGGGGAATTCCCATTTCACGATGTATTGGCGAAAATTTCACAAAATCCCCACTTGCTCATGCAATTGCCCAGTCCCGTTTTACGTTGAGTCCACAGGATTCTAAATATTATTTGTGGTTTGTCCGTAATTGAGATTTTATGTTTATCTTTGTTCATCTCATTTGTTTTTTTTTTTTTTAAAAAACCACAAATGAGTAAAAGGTTTAAGTATTAGTTTTTGCAGGAAAAGTGAAGCTGAGTGCGTGGCTCACACCGTCTATCAGCCGTGAATGCAAGGAAGAGTTAAGCAACGTCGGGCCCGGTCGGGCTGGATTGGGAACAGTACACCAGGTATTATCGGGTGTGTGATCTTGTTGTTTTTGAGCTAATCCCTTCCAATCTATGATACTATTTGGTTTTCCTCTCCTAAAAAATTCTTAAGAAACACTTTGCCTGCTAAGTTTCTACCGAAAAGAGAGACAATTGTAAACATTGTCAGTTTTTGTTTCGCACGTGTACGTATTGAACGTATCGACTATTGGCACTCAACACGAAACCTTTAAGACTTGGATTTCTAAGGCCTTATTCCGAAAATCTGACTATCATTTTATTAAATAGTTATTTAATAAGTTTTGTATTCCAATTTCTCTTACAATTTTATTAAGTTTATAATTATAATTTTTTTTTTATTATGGTTACTCTATAAGTGATTCAGTTATAGGTATTAAGTTTATTATTTCAGGTTATATTTATTAGTTTATATTATTCAGTTTATACTATTCAGTTTACATATCGTTTATAAAATGACTTTATATTAATTCTGTTTATTGATCATTTTATACTTTTAAGTTTAAATTTACTTATTTATGTTATATTGATATGTTTCATTGATACTATTCAAGTTTACACTTATTAAAGTTTATATGTAATTACTTATATTTATTCAGTTTTGAGTTTATACTTATTCACTTTATATTAGTCGGTTATTGATAATTTATTCAGTTAATTATATTACTATATATTATGTTATATTGATATATTAGGTGATCGATATATTCATTTTAGTACATTTAGATTATATATGTAGTTATATTTATTTTATATATTATAATTATTTATTAAAGTAAATCACACAAGACGACAGAAAATGATGTGAAGAGTGAAAGAAGAAGTAACAGTATAACAGATGAAAGGACCGCACTCTCCCGGCAGCTTCCTTAGATTTGGGATTTGGGGATTGGACCAACATTCATTACGCAAAAAGCTAGCAAAGAGCGGAGGGACCATTCTTTTTTCTTTTGTTATTGACAAACACAATCATCATCAATTAGATATGATTGATTGCTGATAATTGGTATTGTCGGAGTGGGTTCCTTATCCAGGACGTAGTCCTTAGGGACGAGGCTAGTTCTGTGGTTTACGAATTCAAACAGGGCCCCGTCTTCCTTGGTAGTAAACGCTTGCCGCAGGCGTAGCTTCCATGAGGGTAGTGACTAGTCCAAGGGCGCCGACAAACCAATATTAGTATCTTCTCCATTGTTATTATGCCATATCGATGCTGCTACAAAAAACAAAAAAAAAAATATAGCCACTGCAAATGTGAAAACAATACCTAAAATAATACGTAACGAAAGAGTTGAAAATGGGAATATTTCGGCCGTATTCTTGACTTTGCTTCCATGGATTTAACATAGTAAAATCAAATATATTTATAAAAATATTTATAAAATATAACCATAGGTAGCAATTGCGACTCTATCTGAAATATAAATATGCTTCTAAAAATGAATAAACGTTGGTTTCTCGATGTACACGTTATACACGATCATAAAGTCGGCCGCCGGGTTGCGCTTCTTATCTGGCGGTGCGGCTTATACGTTAAGGTCTGAATCTTAATACGGCGATTTTTAGGCCCTGCGGCTTATACGCCGCGCGGCTTATATTCCGAAAATTACGGTAAATATAATTTAGGACTACATCAAAGGCGATCCCGTCGTTGGGGTCCCTCGCCAGCTATAGGGTTATTACTATTTTATAGTTGAGCATCAAGTTTAATCTTTAGCATCAAGGTTAAATAGATCTCCTAAATGTATTTCAGATCCAAATCATCTATTTATGCAGCGTAATTTGCTCAAAACAAGTAATTTTACCTGACTTTTTGGTGCACTTTCAATGAACATCGGCATTGAAGCTAGCAGCCGCTGTCGAGAATGGCTATTTCTGAGCTTCGACTCTCCCTCCCTTTGATGCATTCTGGGCTACAGATGGGCAAATGTGAGGCATCCAAATCAAATGCGTATGCAGCGCCTATCCCCCGTTTTTTATTCTGCGATCCTTGACACGCTAGCCCACGAGTGCTTCACACAGTTCCATTACGCTCGACAAAAACAACTTTGTTTCCCCGCTATTTTGTTAGTCGTCTCTACTCCCCATAGAGTTTTTTGGACTTTTATCCAATCAGAGACCGTGATGGAAAATCTGGAAAAAAAATCAACCAATGAGCGCTCGCTTTTCTCAGGAGTTTGGTTCCATGATTTCTCGCAATGGCAGCCACTTCTTCGCAAACGTGTTTCAGTTTTACCCCATAATTTCCCTCATATATCGAAGCCCTGCCCTCCTTCCAACAATTTAACCTCGTTTTCTAGTAACAGATGTATAGCTACGTCAATACAGGTTAGTACGATAAAAACGGACACATTTTTAGTGGTTTTTCGAGCAAAAAAAACCTTGACGAAAAGCGATGTTTTCACAAGTTTTCAAAAATTGTCTTCACTTGTTATATTTATTTTACCCCATAATTACCCTCATAAATTGAAGCCCTGCCCTCCTTCTAATCATTTAACCTTGTTGGCAAAGCTTAACGGCGAGCTATTTAACCTTGTCAGCTAGCTTAAATGTGATGGAAAAGTAATTTTTTCTTCCTTATTGTATATATGATCGTGGACCCCAAAGACAGGATCGCCACATCAAAGGTAAAGATTTTCAATAAGTGCTGTTTTTGTACTGATTCTGGATTTGAAATACGGCATCAGATCCGCTGCGCACCCATCCCGTTTTTTTTTTCAATACACTTCCGCACGTAGCGGTGTAGGAGGTAGGTACGGATGACGATCAACGCTGAGCCAAAGCCAAAAATGGTCATCACCAAACCTAAAAATCCAAGTCTGCTATTGAAGTAAATTACACCCATAGCTACAAAGGGTACTAACCAAAGCCTATATGAAACAAAAAAATGGATGGAATTTGAAAAAATTTATATATCTTAATACTAAAAAGAGATAACAAATTTCTTTTTTTTTGCATTTTAATATTTCTTTGATCACACAAATCAAACATTGAAAAAAATTCTCAAAAGTGTTTTTAAAAGTAGGAAAAAAACAGAATAAAAGAGTAAAATTCTGTCCCGTCGCATTTTGTGGCAATTTTTTTTTTATTTTCGAGGGCTACAAAATATTAAAAATTGAATGAAACTTTCCAAACTATCAATTATTGTTGCAACTGTCATGTTAATAAACAATAAAGTCATTTCCAATATTTCTCCTTAAAACTATATCAGCGTGTCCTTTTCATGACGGGACGGAATCAAGTGCGACGGGACGGAAATTTGCCTGATGAACATACAGAAAAATTACGCTTGCTGCTATTTATGAACACTTTTTTAGGTATCAAACATATTCATGCCCCTTCTGTTTGTACTAAGCAATAAAATGCTTTGAAAACTTGATAATAAAAATTACCAGTAAAATCATTTATAACAAAATGATTTATACAAAAACATGCTTTATATTCAGTATATTGTCTAATTCACGTACATGTACGTACATGTATCCAGCTTGATTGAAATACTATCATATGGGAAATTGCTTCTACCTTCAGCTTTGGGGCACTTTATAATAGCCCCTATCTAAAAATGGAATAGCCCATTTCACACTGATTTTGGGGATAAGAAATGTTCACATATATGGGTGAATATCCAAATACAATGCTACATCCTTTATTATTTGTATTATTTTCATGACTTTTTCTAAACTAGTCTTGTTCTTTAATTAATTAACTTGTTTGTTAATAAATTCCCAAGTAACAATTGTTATTTTAAAATGTAGAAGTTGTAACAATGCAGGGATGTAAATTTTCAGGAAATTTCATGGTTTCAGGAAAAGGACTACTCAAAATTTCTGCACTTGTTTATTTTCAGCCTGTTTTGGGCCCTTTTTACTCAAATTTACACGCTTTTTCAGGATTTCATCATGCTACTTTCACTACTATGAGTTAGTTGCACTCATTTACATAAAAAAGAACAATTTTGGGCAAAATGATTGTACGTTGATTGGTTTGCATTTTATTATTAGTGAAATAATGATCATTGAACTGCATTCAATTTTCTTTGGAGCAAAGTGCCTGTAGAAATTGTAACTGAAAGTACATTAACTTTTTGCATGCAGTTAGAGAACAAGGTATTTTCCTTTAAATAATTACATGTAGACACACATGGTTAGTTCTTTTGTAGTTTGAAATTGAATCATGTGTGACTTTTACCAGTAAAACTGCTTCAAATAGTGTTTGCAACGCCCCAAAACAATGCACGAATTGGGTATTAATGTATTTATATGGGTGGGCTATAAAATGATGATACTTCAGATCATTTTGTCCTAACTCTTATTTGATGCAGCTTGATCCATTGAGCATTTTGACACCAATTTTGTCAAAATCGGCCAAAAAATGAGAAGGAGCTGCCCAAAAATCCAAATTTGAGGGGGGGGGTCTGAAGAGGGTCTGAAAATGATAAATGTGTCAGTAACTGGAATTACATACCACATTTTAGCAATGTAAGGGTTAATTTTTATGTTTTTGAGGTCAAGGAATCCATTCTGATGAATTTTATCAGATTTCAATTTTTCGTTTTCATAAAATTAGCCATTTTACGTAAAATTAAGCCAAGAGGGCGCTTTGCCGGCCACGCCCTAACCTTACCCATTTTGAGATATTTTTCTGTGTAGAATTGAAGATAAGCCGTATTAAAGTATACTAGGCGGTCCCCGCCCGGGTTTCGCGATCACTTGGGTTTCGCGATCACCTGGCTTGAATGACCCGGCATCAATAATCGACCAAGTTTCATGTCCATACGCCATTGTTTACCCCATTTGACCTCCTTTGACCTTGAATGATCCCAATGACCTTTGATCCACTAACCAATACAAACTCGGTCTTCGGAAGGTCAAGGGGCACCCACCCACCAAGTTTCAGGAATGCGCGACCGTCGGTCTCCGAGAAAATAGATGCGGTCAGTCAGACAGACGGACAGACTACCGGATGGAATATGAAAAAAATTTATATATCTTAATACTAAAAGAGATAACACATTTCTTTTTTTGGCATTTTATATTTCTTTGATCACACAAATACAAACATTGAAAAAAATCTCAAAGTGTTATTTAAGTATTAATAAACAGCATAAAGAGTAAAATCTGTCCCGTCGCATTTGAGGCATTTTTTTTTATTTTCGAGGCTACAAATATTAAAAATTGCATGAACTTTCAACTATCAATTATTGTTGCAACTTGTCCATTTTAATAAACAATAAAGGTCATTTCCAATATTTCTCCCTTAAAACTATATCAGCAGTCCATTTTCTTTCATGACGGGACGGATCATTGCGACGGGAGGAGAAATTTTGCCTGATGAACATACAGAAAAATTTTGCTTGCTGCTATTTATGAACACTTTTAGGTATCAAACATCTTCATCATCATATTCATTGCCCCTTCTGTTTGTACTACGCATAAAATGTGCTGTTTTTTTGAAACTTCATTGATAATAAAAATTCCCCGTAAAATCATTTATAAACAAAATGATTTATACAAAACATGCTTTAATAATTCAGAGTATATTGTCTAAAAAATTTTTCACGTACATGTTACGTACATGTATCCACTTGATTGAAAATACTATCATATGGGAATTGCTCTTTCTACTTCAGCTTTTGGGCACTTATATAGCCCCTATCTAAAATTGGAATCGCCCCTTTCACACACACACTGATTTTGGGATAAGAACATGTTCACATATATGTGTGATATCAAATACACTGCTACTTCCTTTATTTTGTATTATTTCATGAACTTTTTCTAAAACTAGTCTTGTTCTTCTTTAATTAATTAACTTGTTTGTTAATAATTTCCCAATTAACAATTGTTATTTGAAACATTAGAAATGTAAACATGCAGGATGTAATTTGTCAGAAATTTCTGGTTTCAAGGTAAAAGGACTACTCAAACTTTCCGCACTTGTGTAGGTTTCCAGCCTTCCTTGGGCCCTTTTTACCAAATTGACAACCGCTTTTCAGGATTTCATTCATCATGCGCCTTTCATACATTTGTTAGTTGCACTCATTTACACATAAAAAGAACAATTTTGGGCAAAATTGAAAAATTAGAAAATTGATTTAAATTTTGCATTTTATTATTAGTGAAATAATATCATTGAACTGCATTCAATATTCTTTGGAGCAAAGTGCCTGTATAAATTGTAACTGAAAGTACAATAACTTGCATCGCAGTTTAGAGACAAGGTAATTCCATTTAAATAATTACATGTAGACCCACATGGTCAGTTTCTTTTGTACGTTTGAAAGTGCATCATGTGTGACTTTACCATTAACGACTGCTTCCAATAGTGTGTTGGCAACAAAACGCCCAAAACAATGCACGAATTGGGTATTAATGTATTTATGGGTGGGCTATAAAATGAATGATACTTCAGATCATTTTGTCCTAACTCTTATTTGATGCAGCGTGATCCCTTGAGCATTTTTGACCCAATTTTGTGGCAAAATCCGGCCAAAAAATCAGAAGGCGCTGCCCTAAAAAAAAAAATCCAAATTTGGGGGGGGGGGGGACGGGGGTCTGAAGAGGGTCTGCAAATGCTAAATACATGTGAATGTAATGTGTCAGTAACTGACCTAACTGGAATTATCATACCACCAACATTTTTGCAATAGTAAAGGGTTAATTTTTTATGTTTTTGAAGGTCACACATGATCCATTTCTGATGAATTTGATCAGAGGTTTTTTTAATCAGATTTTCGATTTTTTTCTTTTTTTTTTTTTTTATTTTCGGTTTCATAAAATTTATCCATTTTACTTACCATTACTCCACAGATGATCATGGAGTGCTTTTCCCTCCTCTTCCCTCTTCGCATTTTGTTTTCTTTTTCTTCTATCTTCTTCGCTCTTCCTTCCCTCTCACCTCTTTTTATCTCTTTTTTTTTCCTTCCCGTCCACCTATTACGCCTTCTCCCTCCCCTCCTTCTGGTTATACCCCTTAGCACCCCTTCTTCGCCCGCCCCCTGTCTTGTTGAGATATTTTCCATGTGTAGAATTGAAGATAAGTAAGAAGAAAGGAGGCAGAGCAGCCCGTCTTAAACATTTTAAAAGTATACTAATATACTACTATAATACTAACTAACTAGGAGGCGGGTATGTCCCTGGCACCCCCCCTTTTTTCGTCGCGAATCACTTCTGGGTTTCGGCGATCACCTGGCTTGAATGACCCAAGGAATGACCCCCCGTCCCACCCCCCGCCCCTGGCTTGAATGACCCCGCCCCCTGCATCATATCGACCAAGTTTCATCGATGTCCCTATGGGTTAGTGGGGGGCCTCCCTTTTTTGGGTCCCCCCTCCCCCATTATTTGACCTCCTTTGATCCTTTGATTGACCTGAATGATGATCCAATGACCTTGATCACACTAACCAATACAAACGCGCGGAATCTTTTTTTTTTTTCTTTTTTTTTTCGAGGTCAAGAGGGGGGGCAAAAAAACCCACCCAACCAAGTTTTCAGGAATGCGCGAATTATGCGGCAAAAAAATCGGAATGATGCGCGAAACCGTCGGATCTCCGAGAAACTAGATTTGCATTTCCTTCCTACCCTCCTTTGCCCGCCTGACCGGGTTTATATAGATTCTTAAATTTTTCATTAATTTCAGCCATAACTCTTTTTTCTTTTGTGTCACAAAAATACAAAAGCGTGCCAATTTTTTATTTGGGCAAATGTCTCTAATCTATTGAAAAACCTAGGGTAGCAAAAAAGTTTCGTGACCCTACACTAACTACACACAAACCTAACCTATGGCAACAAAATTTGCGTAATGATGTATTTCCCAATATTTAAAACTATAACACTGAACCAACAACTTAAACACTGCGCTCATACTAACAACGAAGCAACACCTAAACTGGCTGCCACAACCAGCTCACAACGCCACCAACCTAAAGTGATTGTGGATGCCTCGAGGGCAGGGGGAGGTGGGGTCACAGATGGGGGGAGGGGGGAGGGCCAAGGTAGAACGGACTAAGGGGTCAAGCACTGGTTAGTGAGTTGGACCCTCCGCGCCGTTTGTCCTTTTGACTCCCCTCGTCTGCCCTTTGCTTTTTAAGTCTTATTCCTCTCCTTCTTCTTCCGACATCTTATCTGGATAATTTTTTTTTTCAAATGATTGTTTTTTTTTTTTTTTTAATTTAACCAATTTTAAATAATAGGCAAAAGGGCCCTCCTCAGGCCTACCAAATCCCCAGGACCATGGGACCAACAGTTCCCGAAAAAAAAAAAAAAAAATTTGACAACTACCTTCCTAAAATTACTTTTTCACATTCTCTGTAAACTATACCCCAACAACCAACAACCCTAACTATTTTACAAAAAGGTTCAAATACAACAGGCCCAGATTGCCCAGAGTGTGGGTCAACATAACGGGCCATCTGTAAGAACTTGTGCTAATTGTCGTGTGATTGACCTTCATGCACAATAATTTGAGACAGAATTTTTGATTTTGGCCCACATTCTTTGAAGTCCCCAGAGGCAGACAAAATAATTTTTTGTATGCCTGTCCCTCATATCTGAATGGAATTTATAACCAAAAATAATATTAAAACCAAAAATTATAACCAAAAATTAATTAAAAAAAAAAAAAATAAAAAAAAAAAATTTGCCATTTTTACTTCACTGCTTTTCTTATTATGACGCTGGGTAGCTTCTACACTGCTTTAACCATTTACACCTGGATTCTTTGACCTCAATACAGTGTTTTAGATACCAAAATTTCATATATAATTACAGTATTGACCAAATTTTAATTATATCATTTTCAGCCCCTCTTCAAGACCCCCCCCATAAATCATGTTTTTGAGCGGCACCTCTCATTTTTTGACCGATTTTGCAATTTGGCGTCAAAATTAACGCAAACTCGCCTGTGCTATTCGGCGCGCGCGATGTAATGAATGCATCAGAAACGCCTTGATGCCAGCGATTCGATATGGACGCACACCATGGTAACTTGTATCCATTTGTAAAATGGTTGCCCACGTGAGATGCTTTTTCAAACAGAATGGATTTCAAATTTCTTCATTTCAATTTCACGATTTGAGCCTCTTAATTTGTAATTTTGATCATAGTATCCAGATGAAGCAATTGACATGGTGCAAGCATGTGAAGAATAAGAATGCAACCGTGTGGTTTGGGGTAAGGCTATATTTTGTAGCCAATTGGGACAATATTTGGACAAAATGGCGAATTTCTCTGTGTGTTCGCTTTCGGTGATAATTCGTTATTTTCGGTTCCCAGTTTACTCGAAATCCATATCAGCAATAGGTAAGAAATTAAATGCACCGTATAGAGCATATCAAATCTAGGGTCGGTATTTTTTAGTTTTTCATTTTTGGTTAAAATTCGTGATGTTAGTCAACCTTTGAAAACATCTTGGCCGTTGTTCCATTAGAAACACTCGGTTTTTGGCTTTTGTTTTTTTGGGCAAATAATTTGATAAATAGTGCAGAATTTGAAAAAAAGGGGAAATAACCGACCCTAGAACTATGACTCTGTAATACAAAATACGAACAAGGCACATTTTTATAACCTTCTGATATTTTTTATAGGAACCAAAAAAATGAGTGAAAATCTCCATTTTTTATTATTTTCCTTCTCAAAACATACGTATTTTTGGGGAACAAATTCATATTTGGATTTCCTTGAGTCATTTCCTTCCTTCTCAAATAAGATTATACTTTTAGATATGTTGGAACAACAATAAAATGATACGGCACAAACAGGTCCTTGAATTCCTGACTTCACAGCCACCACCTTAAAATTAACCCAACAGGTGATTTGGATATATGCTTATATTTCAATAGAAAACATGGCTGACTTTCGTATAATTTGCTCCATAGGAAATTAAAATTTCACATTTTTTTGCAACCAAAGAAACAGAACTCAGTCTATCCTTTCAGCTGGGGATAGTTTTGATAGAAAAAGCAAGTTTAGATCAGTGCAAAAAACAGAAGTTTCACATCATGGCACACCTGTTTATTTGAAATCGCCTCGTTGCCACTTTAAGATCCATTTCCTCTGATATTAACAGCATGAATTTGAACTTATTAATATTAATGTAAAAATTTCATGTACCCTCCTTAACTCAGTAACTTTTGATATTAACAGCCATGTTCAATTTTCCAAATACCATGAAATCTATCTATCCGTCCCCATCGCACCATTAAGATATGTAACCATGGCAACATTTTTGACCTTGAGTTTCTCAATGTGTCATGAATTAGTCTGTGAGTGTGAGTTGTTTCTTTAAAAGCAACATCAACCATACATACACATGCAACTGGTAACGAGGTGCAAAAGAATGCATCGACAATTCCGTCCCTCGCATATCAATATTTGTGGCTTTCCCCGCTGCTTGACTAGCTAGGGTAGCCTAACCGTCAACGATAACATTATATTGATTTGGATAACAATTAAGGCAGAAATGTTCTCTTCTCCTTGCAGGCTAGAATTTCTGGCGAGAATCCGAGAATCGATTCTCGCAAAGTTCTCGTAATTGATGTTGGCGGGAATCAGATTGATTCTGTAAGCAATTACAATTTAAAAAACACTTTGCGAATTAGGCGCTTCCCCGCAAATGTAATTTAGAATCAAGAACGGATTCTCGCTTCTCGCACTATGCTAGAAATTCTAACCCCCTGCCTTGGCATTGCCTAATTTCCCCTTGCCTTGGCTAACCGCACTTTCCTCTTGTCCTCTCTTGGGATGAATTAGTATTCGCTGCCACCACATTGTGACATCCTTCAACATACCCGCGGTGCTCCTGTCTTTTTCCGCTATGATAGCCCCTACTATCTCCTCTTCCTAAGCCAGAGTGGCAGTTCGTTAAAAAAACTGGCTCCACTGTGTCACAAAGTCCAATAATTTTGCATATACTTACAAGTTACAGTCTTCGATGACACGAAATCTGTGCATATGGTTGTTCCACTCTCCGTAAATTAGGTTGCCAGTAGACTTTGGTGTTCCATTTACGATGTGACAATTTTTGTTTATTTAATTTAAAAAAAAAAAAAAAAAAAAAAAACGTATAAATTCCATTTTAAATTACAGCATTTACATCTAATTTTCAGATTATTAATATGAAACATTGAACTCATTAACTTTTAATGTTATGTATAAATTAAAGGTGACATTTCCCGTGTAAATGGACACCAAGCCTGTGACATGAAATACAAAGCCTAACATTGTGGTCTTGGTTTTTTAATGTGCAATCAAAACCTGAAAATTATGGTATATTGTTCTTATTTATTATAACGCAAACACAATACAGCTTCATAAACCGAATAAATCTGACGGTTTGGTAATTAGCCTATCATGTTATAATCAATGCCAGTCAACACTGATTCCCCGTGTAAACAAAACCAAAATTTTGGTGTCCCGCTTTTTACTTTACTATAGGGATCAATGGTTGTTTCTGAAAACTGATGTAAGTTGACCTGCAAGTTCATTGCAATTTGCTTTAGCATACGTAATCGGCTAAAACAAAAATATCATGCAAATTTTTTAAGACAGTGTTCTAAAACCTTTAAATTTTTGAATATTCTGTGGTGAATCTGTGGTTCCCCCCGGTAAACGGGACACAAATGGTGTCCCCCCGCTACCACCTTGTGCCTGAAAAACATTGTTTTATATGCAGGCATGACCATTTGTACTATTAATCTTATTGTGCCCCCCTCAATAAACCAAAATGTACAATATAAAACTATACAGCACTACTCAATAGTATGAAATTATCTTTTAAAAAATCAGAAAATTGGTTTGGTGTCCATTACACGGGAACCGGAATTGCAGTTTTACCTGGCAATATTTTTAAGATTTGTTTTAAAGAGTACTTTTTGACTAATTTTGAATTGTATTTAACGATGAATGGTATTATCAAATATTATTTCAGGAAATTAATTGAGATCCCTCCTTAAATTTTTGTTGTGGTCCTTTTTTCTCTCAAATGTCACAATTTGGCCCCCTAATTTACGGAAACCACCCATATATATATGAAAACTGTGATTCCTGAGCACCCTACTGCTCGATTTTAAAAATACAAACGGGGCACAGCTCATGCTTACATCGTGAAATGTTGGCCCTAAAAGGGGCAGGGGGTAAGTGTGTGCGCGGAAAATTGAAGCAAAACACGTCAGGCTCCCACTTCCTGAACTTTCTCCGGAGTATATCGTATTTAATTGGTATCCGCGAAAATAAGCGTGCTCGTGCATAATCTATAGAAAATAAACCGGAACATCCAGGGGCGCCTCACTGAATCGTAGTGGGCTACTGCTATGGTTTAAATTGAGATTTTTAAAAAACGGTTTAAAAATCAACCGTTCAAACTTATAATTCCATTTTAATTACAGCTATTTACAATCTAATTTTCAGATTATATAATATGAAACATTGAACTCATTAACTTTTAATGTTATAATATAAAAAAAGGTGTCATTCCCGGTGTAATGGGACACCCCAATCCCGGTGACATGAAATAAAAAAGCCTAAACATTGTGTTCTGTGTTTTAAGTGCTCAAAACCTGAAAATATTGGTATATTGTTCTTATTTATTATAAAGCAAACACATAAAGCTTTCATAACATAATAAATCTGACTGTTTGGTAATAGGGCCTATCATGTATAATCAATGCGCAGTCCTGATTTCCCGTGTAAACAAAACCCAAATTTTGGTGTCTCCGCTTTTTACGTTTACTATGGGAACAATGGTTTGTTCTGAGAACTGAATTAAGTTTGACATTCTAAAGTTCATTGCATTGCTTGCATACGTAATTCATGCTGATATCATGCAAGTTTTTTAAAGACAGTGTATCATAAAACTTTTAAATTTTGAATATTCTGTGGTGATCTGTGGTTCCGCCGGTAAACGGGCACTCAAAGTGTCCCGCTACCTTGTGCCTGAAAAACATTGTTTTATATGCAGACATGACCATTGGTACTATTAATCTTATTTTGCCCCTCAATAACCCTAATGACATATAAAACTATACCATATCACATAGTAATGAAATATCTTTCAAAAAATCAGAAAATTGGTTTGTGTCCCATTTACACGGGGAACCGGAATGCAGGTTTATTGCAAGATTTGTAAGTTTTTTTAAGTACTTTGACTAATTGATTGTTTTAATGAGGATGGTATTATCAAATATTTATTCAGGAAAATTATTGAGATCCTCCTTAAATTTTTGTTGTCCTTTTTTCTCTCAAAATGTCACAAGTGGGCTCCCCTAATTTATCGGAACACCCATATCTATAGAAACTGTTGTCTGAGGCATCCCTACTACTCGATTTTAAAAATACAACGGTGCACATCTCATGCTTCACCTCGCGTGAAATTTGGCCCTAAAAGGGCATGAAGTGACCGACCATTGAACTAAACCCAGTCGTCTCCCACTCCATGACTTCCGGATGTACTATTCGTAATTTAATTGGTAATCAGCGAAAGACAATAAGCGTGCTCGTGCATATTCTAAAGAAAATACACCGGTAACAATCCAGGGGCGACTCACTAATCTAGTGGGGCGACTGCTATGTTTAAATTTGAATTTTTAAACGTTAAGAAATCACCGTTTCAAAATCATCAATTTTTTTTTGGTATCTGATTCTGATTTGCTTATATCCGCCTCGTACCCGTTGCGCACCCACCCCGGCTCATGGCTTTTTCAATATTCTCCCGTGCGTAGGCGTTATAGTAGGTAAGGTCTATGAAGGAACGATCAGAAAACTAGAAATTTATCAACAAATTCAAAATGATGTTGGTATGAAAGATATATAATTTGTTGTAGTAGTAGGAGAGGTGCGTTTACTTAACTAGGACTATAAATAACAAAGTTATAGTGAAAAATGTGTCCTTGACTTCTTTTTTTATGCAGCTGCCACCGGATGAGCCCAAAACTTGTGACCACCACCTGGCAACTGCACTGAACTAATGGGCTCACTGAAAGCTGAGACGAATATACCTACAGAGATCGGAAGCAAAGCTGTAGTCCATTGTTAACACTCGACATATCGAAGAGGTCTGATTCGGCTTGCAATGACTTGGCTGCATGGTGGCGCTGTAGCCCCTAAGTTTTCGTATGAGCGAGGTATCCTGCAAATCAGGCCATTTTACCAATTTTTGTGCGTCAATTCATGACCTAACGTGTATATAATTGTTCTTAGGACCGCCTCACGTAACACTTTATGTCTTTGGCCATGTCATCAATAACTTCTTTTTTCATAGAAATAAGTCCAAATTAAAATAAAATGTCCAATTAGTTCCTATTCTGTTAAAAAAATGAGTTTGGATAATAAACTGGTCCACATTTGTTTCATTCTTGTGATATTGAAAGAGAAAATCACATTTTACTTCACTCAGCATATTTTGTGCAGATATCCAAGAGGCATTATACAGTGAAATTTGAGCAAATTCTACCGATAGTCGACAAATGAGTGTACAAAATTGGGTCATTTTAAATTACCATGGCTTGAATGCAAAAGTCATTGAGTACTAGACTGTGTTCAAGGTCTTTTTGACAAATAACACGCACATGTTAAGCATCATGGTTTAAAAATAGCCTGCCAAACTCAAATCTTGGTTATACATTGAAATGTATTGAATAACGATTAATTACTGCTTCTCGATCAGTCTAGGGAATCGTTGACTTACCATAACAATATCGTACCAGACACTGCACGCTGCAAACAATCCATTGATTACTTGCTTCGATCTCTATTATGTATATTCGTCTCCTGAAAGCTGGCTGTGTGTTTTTCGTGGATGAGTTAACAGGGAATACAATGACAAGGATTTGTTCATCACAATGGTGGCATGATCAGTGAACAGAGCACAATAGCTCACCTCCACACAGATTGCACCAATATGGGTGTTAAAGGGGTGGTTGTTCCGATTTATGTGTATCGTTTTCTCTACTTTATTTGAGAGCCTGACACTTTGCACATACACCCCATCAATTACCGTGGGAAAAAACTTTGTGGTTTGATGGTAGACGCAAAAATGCATGTTGTCCCAAGCCTATTCAATACTGTGCTACTAACCACTAAAACGGCGGTTTTTTGTTTGTTCTCTTGGGAATGAAATGGTATTCTAGGGCTCAATTTCAGGACACAATGAGAAAATACGGCCTTTCATCTGATATCAAAATCAATACTAGGTTCCAGTGCATTTTTAGAAGTTGTTTTGTTTTCCAGCTTTTATTTTTTTAAATGAAAGATCTTGTCAAAGAAACAAATTGACACCAAATTATTTCGAATGGGTAAGCGGTAGTGGAGTTATGGCAATTTGAAGGTGCTCAAAAAGCGCATTTTTCGTCTTTTTGGTAAAAAAATGTAAAAAAGGCCATATTTGAGGATTAAGTCTCAAATTCACTTCAGATCTGGGTATGAGTAATAGTCTTTTATGTGTATGTTTCTACTTTGTTCGGAAAAATCCTAGTTTCATGAAGAGTGGACCAATCGTTTGGGAGAGAAACGGCTTTTGAATTTGCCGTATGTCTATTTTTTGGATTACCCACATGCATTGCGGCATAGGTCCCAGGTTGAGGAGCGATATCCAAATATTTTCTTTTGTAATCCTTTTTTTTCAAATGCTCCTACTCCGTTATACTCCATCAGATTTGAGTTTTTGGTATCAAAATTTAGCCTTTGTAACTTTCGATTTCATTTCGCCCAGTGGGGTGTTCATGGTTAGATTTTTTGCTAAAGCCCTTGCCTCAAAATATGCGTGTTTCCTCAATTGAAAACCCCGCATGTCCGCTCTGACAAGCATGTGTTCCCTACGATTTTGGTTTGAAAAAATAAACAATTCGCCACTTTTCCTGATATTATATCAATGCAGAAATTCACAGCTTTCAATTTGACACTAATTTTTTACGTTCTAAGTCCAATCGTCGACAAGATAGCGCCTAACACATGTTGGCGGCATTGTTTTTAAAAAGGAGTACTTTGTATCCCCAAGTTTTGGCCCGAACTATTTAGTGGTGCCCCCCCTTAGAACAGCATGAATTTTTTCAACTATTTTTAATTTTGATTTTACATAGAGAGGCATTGTGTTTTTTTAAACAAATCCTGAAATTTTCACTTGAATTGATCAAATATTTATCTAGTTATCAAAGCTTTTCGGGATGCTATCGATATATAGCGAGCGCTCTAAAATCGAACTTTTTAAACACCCGGCCATATAATAGAAACATGCGTTTTTATATTCCATGCTAGAGGAGGCATGTAACGTTGAATTCACCCCCCCCCATTATTTTGCTCAATTCTTCACCCTATAAATATGAGGATTCCGTTCAGACTGACCCCATACTACTTTCGCCAACCAAAGTTGAACGCAACCTGTTTGTTTTGAAAAAATGGCAAAAACTACAGTAAACTAACTTGATTCGCGTTCTTCTGACTAGGATTGCAAGTCCTCATACCCACCCCCCCCCCCCCCCCCCCCCCCCCCCCGTTCATTTTGCGACATTTTCATGAGGGGGGAAACCGGTTTCATTGCTCGGACTCGGAGTGAGAGTGATAAGAACTACCAATAATGTCCTGAAATTGCATTTTTTTTTACTCAAATCGCCCTTTTCCTATATATATCACCCCCCCCCTATGCAGGACTTCAAGCTTTCATTTGACATAATTGTACGTTCTAAGGCAAATAGTCGACAAGAGAACGCCTAAAAACATGTTGGCGCTATGTTTTAAAAAAGGAGTAGACCTTGTATCCCACACTTTTGGCTCCGACACTATTTAAGTAGGGCGGACCCTGGAAATTCAACCTGTACAAAACCCTATGGTGGTGAGTTATTACAGAAATACCAATTTATATGCTTTTTGAAATGCCCATTATATAAAATTCTATCAAAGCAGTGAAACTGAAATTGGGTATATTAGTTCATTATTAGAGCTTCAAGATTTCTGAAAAAAAATTGCCCGAAACGTTCTTCAAGCTTAGGGTTAACTTTTTTGGGGCCTTATTTTAATTACCATATTAGGTAAAAAAAATTAGCAAAACATTATGATTATTAAAGTGGTTATATTGGAGGATTTTGCTCCAAAGGATTAAAAACATAGAAATACTGACAAAAAGTAGTTCCTTTTTACGTTAAATTGACAAAGTACTACATGTTTCACTCCATACGATATGGGGATTCCATTTTTATATGGGGAAATTACATAATAACTCCCATGATAACTAACATACATGTACGTTACGAACCACTCAATTATGAGGAAAATTGCCCAGCATTGTTGCTTATGCAAGAAATTCCTATTTTTGTATATCAACCATTAATCTTATGGATAATAATAACCAAAACAACAGCCTAATGATGAAAGCTGTAAATTATATCAATAAATCATAGGTTTCCCTGTCATTGCACAACTTGCAAAATATCACCTTGGGGATTCACGATGTTTATTTTAGGTCATTAAATTTGTTCCATGCGCTTGGACAGCTGTGAGGAATGCAAAAAAAGAGTAGGCTAAGGAGTTTGTACACTGGATATATATAAGGTTCAAATGAATCAAATTTGTTTTGGTTAATTTTGTTTTTAAATTATGTTAAAATTGTAAGGTTGAATTAAAATATTGGAAATGGGAAGAGGTCATCATATCAAAACAGGAATGATGAGATCTTAGCTAAGGCACATGCAAAAAAGTAAAGGTAGTCAGGTCTTTAAGTGGTGTGTGTGTGTGGGGGGGGGGGGGGGGGGGTGATGTATGTGTGTGTGTGGGTGGTGTGTGTGTGGGTGGGGGGTGGGGGGTGTGTGTGTGGCTGCATGTGCGTGTAGTGGTGTGGGTCCGGGGTATGGGTGCATGTGTTTGTAAGCAGGAAGGTGAAATAGTGATTATTGGGGTGGGCATGGGTGTGCAGGATGTTGAAGTATGCATGGGTGTGGCTATACAGTATAGTATGTGCTGGGCATATGTGTAAATGAAAAAAAAATTACATCATTATCCAGCCGACGTCCTCAAACAGCAAATTTAGTTTTAATAGTATTGCATCAACCAGCTTAGGCCAGCGAATATATGGACAAAGTACATGTACATTTTCAAGGGAGAAGGGTTTCAAAGTATCACTATATATATAATCTCAAGACAATATCAGATTGAACAGAACATGTGATATTCACACTAGCGCTAAAAATATTTATTTTAACTGCGCAAAAACATTGAAAACCGCCTTTGAAAAAATGAAAAAAACAAACACGTCAAGCAACGGGACCGTGTCTACCGCACCTGACACGCCCGATACGGCATACATGCACTGACCTGGTACTACGTGTGTGGATAGAGATCTATCCAGGCCAGGTATGTTACTGCCGTGCACATGAAATGCAAGCAAATTAATCCATTTTATCATGATTTACCTCTATTTTCATGTCAAGAAACTTTAAACAATAATATTACATATTAGGAATACCGCGGTCTTACAATAGTGATAATAATGAGAGTCTTCAATGAGAGCTGTTTTGGAGCCGATCCAGCATGCATACACGCGGCAAGACGTATCACTGTATTCGCCAGGCATAGTTCCCGGGGGCTCACACACGTGTCACTCTCATGGGCATCGGCAACTTGGAGCGATGGGGCGAGTGAGCTTCTATGGAAAGCGTGGGGAATATATGGAAAATATGGGCGGGAACAAAAATGTTAAATCGCACCAGGATATCGACCTCTGACCTCAATATGATAATGGAAAAAACATGAGCTTACAAACAGGCTTTCAACGGTATATCACACAGTATTGCTTCGGGGTAGGGAAGCCATAATAGAAATCAGTGAATTTTTAATAAAATTTAAAAAATCACTTTCCCGTTATGCTAGAAGCTGAAATTCGCCATACATCCTTTGAAGTGGCTATAAATAATGATAAACACAAAATTATGACCCCATTCTTGGGTTTATCCGGGTGCGATTTGCCGAAGAAAAACTGCGAGTGGAAGACAAAAAACGGGGACCATGCACAGCGAGGGTAGGGTTTCGCGGTGGTAATACGCTGGTGAGTGCCGACTTCAATACAATCAAAAATGTTTTTATTTGACTTTGGTACATTTTTTCGATTATCTATAATTATATTAGAATTTCATCCTTTGAGGTCATCATGGAAGTTTTGGAACATATGATATGCCTCACTAATAGAGCGATTTTAAAAAGTGTTATTTTTCGTGATCGCCACTACTTGCATTAGGCATATGTGTAAGTGACGTGCTCGACGTGTGCAATGACGGACACCCTATCATACTACCTTCGGGTAAATCCGGGGGGCCCAAAGACGATCGGAACACGCCCTTAAGTGGAATTTTATAAATTTATGAACCTCGCAACAACCACAAAAAAAAAAATACTCAAGTTGAAATAGAGCTGATGCGCCACAACGGCAGGGTGTATGGTTGTTCCTCTCTACTATGATGCGGTTCTGAGTTTATTCGTTGAGGCGTGCCACATTCATAGCCTAGGCCCAGCCGGGTTGCACAATACAAAAACAAAATTCTTTCCCTCTCTAAAACCCCAACATGTTGTAGTACTGATCATGAACAATGAGAGTACAGTATATGAGTATGAGTTACATTTAAAAACTATTGTTTGTAATGAGTCATTCATCGTCATTCATGAATGCATGAATGATTTGATTGCATAAAAAAGAAACCACCTTGAGTTCATCATACTCTTTCTCTAATTCTTTAACCTCGTCTGCGACAGTAGACAGATCTGAATCCGCCATAGTTTGAGTTACCTCCGACTAGCAATTTTCTTTGCCTTTATAGGGACTGATCAAACATAGATGACAAAACGGACAATTTTTGTATTTACAGTGAAACGATCAGGCGAGCGTGTCGAAAAAAATGCGACGATTGTGCCCACTTGAACTTTGACCACACTGCTCTTGTAGTCTCAGTCATAACGCATATACCGCTTCAAAGGACCTACACTGTGTATAATCCATCACTAAGGCCGTTCGATCATGCACGTAGAGTTTACACTTTCTCGCGATCACTTTCCCTGACCCTTCACCTTTGACACGGGTTAAGGCTCACCAAATTACCACGTACCACAACTAACTGTGGTAAACAAACTTTCGTTCAAAATGTCGTTTTCTGCTGCAAAAACGTCTCTGCGTCGGCAAAAAGATGTTGTCCCAAAGCAGACAGACCATAGCATCATCTGCACTGCAGATCTCTGATGTGTACAGAGAGAGGTCAACTGACGCGTACATTGCACGGTCGGATGTGGATCATTCGTCATCGGACAACAAGTTGTAACTTGTGGTTCAGGGTTAGCGGGGGTCATCTGGGCAGTTGCTGAGGAATTTAGGTCAGTTGGGACTAGGTTAAGGTGCTACTGTTTAGCCAGACATGTAGTTGGGTCATCATGCAAGACTGCATACAGAAGGTAAAAACATGTCAATGCTTAAAAAATCTAAATATAAGTTTACAATTAAAGTGATCTATCATTCAAGCATTATGGTTTGTCAATTGAAGTCCCGGCCCCGGGTACCCGGGGCGTGGGGGTCGGCCTGAATTCGATTAAAAAAATGACAAATTCCACGCAAACTCCCGCCTGAATTCATGTACGGCGGGACAACATTTTTATGTCGAGTAATGACGAACTCCCGGCACCCAACCCCACCGAGTGTGAGTCTGTCTATCCACAGACTCACGCGAACGACATAGGGAACGGCCCTAACATACGTGTTTTTTGTCATGATTTACACAGTTCATCGAGCTCCAAAAACCTTCTAAAATGAGTCATTCATTTCATCATGCCACAAGTGCATGCTTAATATATCAATTATTGATACTACACATACCATTTCAAGAAGACATCACCTTAAACCTTCAAATTGAAAGGAAAATAAGAACAAACTTTCAGCAGTCAGCATTGTGTCAACGAACCCACATGATAATACGGATGAAGTGACGTAAAATTGAACCAGAGACGACATGGGTATACTTTTAACACAAGGAGACACCGTTTAAGAATAGATCGTAATGTAGCCTATTATAACATCGCCTAGTTCAATTAAATATTTTCAACGAGGAAAGCTATGTTAAGAAATTTCATTTTTGGTAATTGACAAAACATAGCGATAATGTTCTCAAATTTATTATGCCAATACAGTTTAATGAATGTATTTCTAACATTCGTGAAAAATATGCACATGTAGACTGTAGGCCCTCATAATTTACAACTAAAAAAACACAAAGATAGAAATAGGGCAAACATGTACACGTAGGCCTCAGCTAATCAAATGATGTGAAAAAATCACTGAACAGTTTTGAAATTTTAATCAATTTGTATCAATTAGTTCATCTTTGTTGTAAACACGTTGTTTTACCAAAATTGCTTTTTTAAACGACACGAAGGAGACTAGAAAAAAAAAGTTGTTCGCCCTGGATTGCGAAGCTAAACCAGGGATCCTAAATAAATCGGGATAGGACACTAGATCAACGAAGTGGATGCATACGGCACACTGATCGCCATGAACCGTTTTTTGTACTTATGGATCGCCGGTCGTACAGTGCGTGTCCGCTACGCATTCCCGAAACGTCATGCTGCATAAATAATAGGTTACTTATCGTACATGGTGGCCGCTATTGCTTTGGCAATAATATTAATCCTGGAAATTAAAAGTTAACAATTTTATTTTAACATGTGGAACGTAATTTTTTTCTAAATGTATTTAAAGAAGGCCACAAAAGTTTAGGGTTGGAATTTATTTTTTTTTTTCGTTTTTTATGTAAAATTACGAGATAGGCCTACCATTAGGCATTTACACTCTCCGTTAAGTGGTATTAGATAATTTTCCAACCGGCGGTGATTAAAACATTTTTGGCTTTTCTTTTCAAGATTCATCTAACTGCATAATATGCCTGCCCGAATCGTTCATGGGCATTTGTACACAGTGTCACCCGCCTGATATAACTAAACCCCGTGGAAATCAATTACCTCCAGAAAAATAACTGCTTCGTCCAACTCTACGCAGAATCGAAATAATTCTTACTTATTTGTATTTACTCTCATTTCGAATAAAAACCAGAACGAAAATGAAGGTGCAGTTCTCCATGTCATCCTTTCATCGGTTTTTAAAGTTTTTTGATCCTAAACACTCTTTATCTTGCACAAAAATTTGATACATTGTACCGTGCGCAACGATATCTTCTTTGCTAAAATATTGACCTCGGCATATCAAAAGAGGTCATTTTGCACCAGCGTGTGAAAGAAACAAAACAGTGACTGTTCGTGGATTGAAACCATGAAATTTTGTTCAATTTTTCAATATGGAACTTGTTACTTTTTATATTGAAGTTCGTTTTGGATTTTAACAATCACGTCTACCTGATTGTGGGATGTTGCGTTCATTGGATGAATAGAAGTGATCTAAATAAGCGTGGAAAACTCAGGGGTATGTAATTTTGTATAGGGAACGCTGGGAAAATCGAATTCACATATAAGTGCCTCTGTGTCAGGGGGTTAATCCCACTGCCACGATTCGATCTGTGTACACGGCACCCAACCCGGGGAATGTCGTTAGAAGTCCCGTTCCAGGTCCCCGCCCAGGGTCTGCGGTGTGTTCCTGGCCCGACAGCAATATAGCGATACAGGAAGTGAATTTGTCTGTTCGAGTTCAATATGGCGAAGCTTAAAATCCGGAAAGAATATTAAATCTAGATTTTAAGCAGGCAAGTTCCGCGATTTTAGAAAATTTTAATTTCCAAGGTGTCAATTCCATTGATCAAGTTCAGTCTTGACCTACCTGCAGATTGAAATGATCCCCACATTAAACGAGTTTAAAAAATCAGTAGCTAAAAATTAAATAAAGGTTTCTGAGATAGGAATGATCAGAAAAATAGAAATGTATCAACAAAATTCAAAATGATGTTGGTATTAAAGAATATATAAATTTGTGTAGTAGGAGAGTGCTTACTTATATGACTAGAAAGAAATAACAAAGTTATAGTAAAAATGTGTCCTTAACTGACTTTTTTAAGCACAGGAGGAGCTCCAAAAACTTGTGACCACCAGCTGGCAACTGCACTGGACTATTGGGCTACTGAAAGCTGTGCTGTGGTTTTACTGTGGATGAGTGAACAGGAATACAATGACAAGGAGTGTCCACACAATGGGTAGGGCAGGATCAGTTGAAAAGTATACAAATAGTGACTGCTATGAGGGCATGGTTGAAACAATAGGCCCAAGGTGATCTCGAACACCATAACTATGCCCGAGCGTAAGCCGCGGGGGCATAGTATGTTCGAATCCCGAGGGCATATAGTTTCAACCATGCTACGAATAAAAAGCAGTCACTATTGTTTAATACGAATATAGAGTTTTTGTCATAACACGGCCTATATCATGTGTAGCTCTTGAGCTGTAGGCCATGTTGTGTCATGGCATGCATGCATGGTTAACAATTGTGTAACTTAGGGTCCAAAAAACTTGTCAAGAATTAGCATTCAACCTTTCTTGGGTGAGGAGGAAGTGATGTGGAGTCCAAAACGGATCAACGTAATCGACTCTTCTCCATTTTTTGTCGCCAAGATGTGTACAATTTTCTTTGCAGCTCCCGAAGTCAGCAACTTTACAATCACCCTTCAAGCATTTCCCTAACCCGATGAAAACAACACACATCACGACTAAATGTGATAATTCCCAACTTATTATTCTGTTACAATCACCTATAACCACAATGTTGTCTCTTGATATGCAGAAATATTTGGATCTAGGTGCCTCTACGGTTCGAAAATCGTTTGCCGCGGACCTCGTTTTCTTCAACCCTGGTGCCGATTTGCCATGGGCGCAGCCATTTATAAATAAAATTTCAAAAAGTAAAGCGCGACGACGGGGGGATGGCGCTTATGACAGATCGTGTCAAAACAAACAGTCAGAGGGGATACGTTTCAAGTACGAGCAGTAACATTAACAACCTCAAAGCATGATATATGGCCTACTTGTGTGCGATTCAGCCATTTCCCTGCTTTGTTTGTATCCCCGGTTTGTAGCAGACTTTACAATACAGCACAGAATCCCCACGTAAGAGGTTAGTAAACAAAATACGGTCTGCTTATATTCATCTCTTACACCCGCTTCAATATGTACACTCATAATACGGATGGAGAATAGTCCGTACAGCAGTCTCATGTTGGAAAGAGGTGGCCGGGTATAGGTCAGAATGAGATGCCCGCGTCTCCAGGTGAATAGTTAATTTTTGGTTCAAAGTCTTGAAGCTAGTTGAATTATTGCCTCCACTTTTAACCAATCAGATGACAGGGATCATTAAATGAGTCATAAAGCAAACCCCAATAATAACCTCACACAGAGTCACAGATTGCACCCAGATGGGTGTTAAGTGGAATTTTATAGATTATTGAATCCTAGAAAAACCACAAAAAAAAAAAAACTACTCAAGTGGAAATAGGAGTTGAATGTCGCCACCAACAGAGGATGTACTGGTTGTCTACTGAGATCTTTACTTGAGCTATTTTTATCATCCAGTCCACCTCCAGAAAACATAAAATGACACACATCTGTGGTTATATTTTATACAATCACACAACGATATTAATTAAAAAAAAAACTGTTCACTTGACAAGTTGAGAAGAAATCATTCGACATGCTCCTTGCTTCATTCACATCTCTCACAGTAAGCTATGGTTCGAAAGCATCAGTATATTGTGCAAAGTATGTGAGGGTTATATCTGAGTCAGATACTGTATTAAGAGAAACTGGTCTGGACTGGTTCGATACAACGCTATTTATATATTTTGAAAAACGAAATTTTTTTTCATTGTTTTGAATAAGCACATACCATCCAAGAAAGCATTTCAATGGGTCCGCATCTCAGAAAAAGGGGGGGCCAAAATAAATGCAGTTTGGGTAATTGTTTTATTGGGGTGTCTGAGATCAAGATTCAGAAATGTGCAAAGTGTTGCCCACAATAGCAAAATTCAACAAATTTCTCAGTTATGATTTCTTCCAGGAATATTGAACATACAAATTGTGCAAAAGTACGACTTTTGGGTCGATTGCAACATATAACAGAGAAAGTGATTCGTATTCTGAATAAATGCCATTGTAGCATTAATTTGAAGCATTTCAATGGTGATCCTCAATTACAATCATTATGAGGAGTGACCGACTGGAGTAAAAATGGTTACTTTAAAAAATTTCGGCAATTTAGTACACATATTGACGTCCTTCAAATGGTCCGATGACCCCCATTTTCCTCAAAACTAAACTTGATATAATCTATCCACCGACTTTTCAAAATTCTATAAGAAAGGAACTTATCACCCGCGACTGGCTGCAAGACTACTTCTTTCATTCACCTCAGTAAGTTCCGTTTTAAACAATCAGTATCCTCATTGCCAAGCTCTTATTAGACACTTTAATTGGCTGTACATAGTTTTGACTAAAGTCTTCCCCACTGGGCTAGTAGTTTTAAAAGATCTATACAAAATGTAAAGCATTATCACTCAATATTAACCCTAACGGACCGGGTCGTTTTGCCGAAACATCGGCCCCGATGCAAACGCGAGCATTCGAATTTTTATTTTTAACGGGCCCCGATGCCATGAGAACAAATTTTGCGTTTCATTGTGCTGATCTCGGACGTTTTTTGCCGGCACAGGGATAAGTAGCGTACAGTCCCGTTAACACCGCCCAGATGCAACGAGGAACATCGCATCATTTTCCGCAAAGACGCCCCAGATGCAAACAGGAACATCGCTCATTTTCCGTTTCCCGAAGACGTCCCAGATGCAACGAGAACATCGCGTCATTTTTTCGCGAAGACGTCCCAGATGCAACGAGAAATCCCTCGTCATTTGCCCGAAGAACGTCCCAGATGCACGAGGACCAGCGCTTCATTTTGCGGGAAAAGAGACGTCCCCGATTCAATGAGATTCAGCGCGCCATTTCGATCTTCGCCGGGAACAACGTCCGAGATGCAATGATACGCATCGCGTCATTTTTCCGGGAAGACGTCCGAGATTCAATGTAAAACATTGCACCTTCTGCTGGGAAACTGGGCCGAGATGCAATAAGAACCAAAAGCGTCCCAAGAGCGGAAACGTCCCGAAATCAATTAGAAGCAATAAATGTAACTATTGAGCTAATCAAATTCTAAACAAAATTCCTTTTTGGTTAAAACGCGAAATTTGAAGATTTACAAGGCCTCTATAGGTAAAATGTTTACGTGTAGCAAGTTTAAAGCTTCCCCGCCAATTTCGCAGTAGTTTCAGCAACGGACTATAGGTTGAAAACGTTGAGCAAATCTTGCGTAAGGAAAGATAACGCAAGGCCTATAGGTTAAACGTGAGCAAAATCTTTGCGTAAGGAAGATCACGCAAGGACTATAGGAAAAAAAAAGTCTGCCGTGCAGCTACGTGTTTAAATGCTAAGCTTTGGTGTGTAAATTGAGGGTTTATAAAAAACAGTCCAAAAGTAAGAGGTAGGGTACTTTGGCCGTGGTTTTTAACATGCCGTGGCCCTTGCCAAGTTAGATGATAAAATTTTGGTAAATTGGAGGCGTTAAAAACAATCTAAAAACGAGGAGACTAAGGGTTGTTTTCGCCGTGGCCTCCACAGTACGCCCAACTACAACCCTAACAGTCTAATTTTTAGATGCTTTTAAACCTCAAATGTACTACAAAGGTTAGCATTTAACGTGGCAGGGGCCACGGCAGTGCAGTTTTCAAAGCATTAGATACGCAGTTCAGCCAGGCCACGGCATTAGAGCCGGACAGAAGGGAACAAATTCGTCTATTGCGAATGGGTCCCCTCTGTTCGGCTATTAGTAGGCCGTGCCACTTTTCGGATTCCTTACATGGTATGAAGTTTAGGCCTAAACTTAGTCACGATGGAAAATTGTTGACTTGTAAATAAGCAGTTTTGGTTAAAAGTTTCAAAACTATGAATAGCAAGAAATACGCAACTCGAAGAGCAATAATTTCACTGTTGTGACCCTTTAAATCCGGGTGTCCACCACCCAAACCGGAGCGCATTTTGTAGCTCCGGGTTCTGCCACGCCCAGAGCACAGACTTTAGCGTTATATGCTGCCCTTAAAGCCGACGCATACTTTATCCGTCTTTGGGGCCAGCTTCAGGCTTAAACCCAAACGCCCTACATGCATCTTTCGCCCGCCGTTTTGCCTCCCTAAAAACATAGCGCTTTTTTACTAAATCACTAGATGATCATATATATTTCAGCATCATTCTCATCAATTATTGCTATTGATCCTTTCATAGGCATATTTGAGAGCACTCCCTGCTTTATGCTCCCATCGTGGGCTCCCGGCTATCCTTCTGCTGTGTTTCACGGATTTTGTTTTCCTTTTCATCGGATCTTTTGGGGAGCATTTACTCTTCGTGAGAGCAGACCCGGCATTTCCCACTAGTGGGTGGGGTGATTGTAACGGGAGAGCGGCTCTCCGCTGTGAAGAGAGCTAAAATGGACAAGTGCTGTATGCAAAATCTGGATTTTGATTTAGGGACGCTTTCGGTAGCTTTACATGGGGTTGTGTACAAAAATGTAACCTGACGCATCGGTCCGAAAAAGTCCGCGCCGTAGCGGCTGGAGCCCCGATCGGGACAAGAACGTATATGTATAAGAGGGATGGTGTGCCTGACGTGACAGATTCACCGGAAATCGAAATACGGCAAGACGGAACATGACCTGGGTTTGATTGCTCTCGTTACCAAGAGATCACCCAAGATTCAATAGCTAAGGTGGTTCTGGTTGCACCCTGGCTGGCCCGGCAGACCCGGTGGGGCGTGTTTTACCGGGGAGCGGCCTATTGAGCTCTCTAATGTCATCACGATATTAACATCTACCACTTTCATTCACGGATCATTGATCCGATGAGAGCGCTTCCGGGCAAGGAATCGGGTCATGTCCCGTTTACATTATTTCGCTGTTGTGAATCTGTCACGTCAGCCACACCATCCCTCTTATTATATAATACGTTATGGTTCCCGAGTTCAGGCCTCACCGCTACAGGCGGGCTTTTTGACCCCTGCGCAGGTGCGTTTTTGTAACCAACTCCATGTAACGCTACCGAAAGACTCCCTAGATCAAAATCCAGGATCTCGCATACACAAATTAGTTGTACTACGAAAGTGGGTCGGTTGATCCCGCGGCCGGACCAGCCCTTGCTGTATTGTCGGTGATTGGGTAGTACCACTTTCAAACACATTTTTTTGGCAGTTAAGATCCTGGCATGGTTCCGACTAGTGGGTGATTTTCCGGAGAGCGGCTCTCCGCTGGAGGAGCTTAAAAATGGACGAGTGCCATATGCGAAAATCTGGATTTTGATCTAGGGACGCTTTTTTGGTAGCGTTATAATTGGTTGTGTACAAAAATGTAACATGCGCAGATGTCAGAAAAGCCGGACGGTAAGCGGCTGGGGCCTGGGATCGGGACCAGAAAGTAGGTATATATATATAGAGGGAGGGTGTCTGACGTGAAAGATCACCCTAGATCCAATTGGTACAATGTAGGGTGAATGAAAATGATAAGTCAAGAGCAGGACCGCTTGTATCACGGCAGTTAAAGACGAAAGACGGGAAATGACCCGGTTCCTTGCTCTTGCCAAGAGATCACCCAAGATTCCCATAAGCTACACTGTTGGGCGAAAAAAATGACTACTAGTCAAGTGCGGGCCGCTTCCTTGGTATTTAGCGGGAAAGCGTGCGCTAAAGGTAGGGGTAACCGGGTCCAGTTTGACCCCGGGCCGGCCCCTTTGCAATATTTTCGCGTGAGAGGGCAACATTTGTAGACAGCGGACCAGGGCCATGGCAGTTGACTTTAAAAAAAATACACGTCCACTTGCCGTGGCTATGCCACGGCGTTGTGATAAAATAAAAAGCAGAACGAACCGGCAAAATTGAGGGGAATTCTTTTTGCTAAATACGTGCTATGCATAGGGCAGTTAAGGCTTGCAAAGAATTACCCTCATGTTTTGGCCGGTTTGTTCGCTTTCTTTTTTTTATCACAACGACGTGGCAGGGGCCACGGCAAATGTGTGGAACTTTGAAAAAGGAAGCCAATTGGGTTCATGCAAAATAATTTTGTATGAATCTGAACTGCTCTACGTTGTTTGCAATATCTAGCCGGTTAGTAAACGGCCCAAATGCATGAAAAGCATCGCGTCATTTTTCCCGGAGACGTCCCAGTGAAATGGAGACGCTGATCTCCTGCGGCCAAACCGTCCCAGATGCAATGAGAAATTGCTCCAAGTTCATCTTCTGCGGGCAAATCGTCAGAGATGCAATGAAAAGCATCGTGTCATTTCCGGAAGACGTTCTCAGATGCAACGAGGAAAATCCCGTCATTTTATAAAAGACGTCCAGATGCAACGAGGAACATCGCGTCCATTTTCCGGGAAGACGTCCCAGATGCAATGAGGTGCAATAGATCATTACCGCGACAAAAAATAGTTGTTGACGGCGAGATGCAACGAGAAACATTTTCTTCTGACCGGTACCACATTTTCGTTGCATCTCATTGCATCCGTTCGCGTTAGGGTTAAATAGAATATTATTCTTGACAATATAGGAACGGAATAAAGAAACGACTCTCTTTTCAATTATTTAATACCAACAGAAATGATGAGAAACCAAACTAAAGTCTATAATGTACGTCAAAATTAAAATGTTAGTCTAAATACAAGTCTTTATATACTAAATGATGATATAAATAATCATGGCAAGACACTTCTTAAATACATCCCTATATTACAAATGACGTGTCTACTAAACATCTAATATAATTCAAGAAAGCCATGTATATGTATATATGTATGTTTGTCTGCAGATCACGCCTTAGGTTTTTGTCAACATTCGCCAAATTTTCACCACCTATAGTTTCTAATAGTGGAAGTGTCTTAACGGAGAGCTTTTCTCAAAAAATCGATAACGTACACGGAAAAAATGTAGAAAAAACAAAAAAAAAAACGTGGCCATTTAGGCGCAAACCGGAAGCACGAAGTTGTAACGCAATTTGCAACTAACCCGATTTATTAACTGCGTGCGGGGACTGCGTGCTGCGACAGCTTACACGAGGCGAGTTGCTACGGGTTGGCGGTCACGCAGAGGCGGGGGTTGCTACGGGGGTGTGTACGCATTATTTTTTTCGGCAAAGCGGAAACTATTTTGGTTTGGTTGTCGCTGCATGGTTGACCGGACAAAGTGCACGGGAGAGTTTGAGCTTCAAAAATATGGATTTATTCTTCTAAATTTCTTGCACGACAGAATGTGAGGACACAGGGAGTTGTGCTGCATGCCCCTGCATGGCGGTTCAAAGTTTTTGCACAGGACAGTTTGACGGACACGGAAAAAATACGGACAATTTTAGTAAGTTTTTTCTTCAACGTTCCTTGCACGACAGAATGTTAATCAACACGGGGGAGGTACGATAAGAGGATTATGGGTGAGAGAGAGAGCGAGGAGAGAGAAGACGGTATGTTTCGAGAAGGGTGATCGGGTGATGAAAGTTTTTAAAAAAACAGCAAAACAAATTGGCCTACAATTTCGCCTTAATAATAAGTTGCGTGCCGCGCCCATGACCTTTTTTGGGGGCATGAATATTTTTCCCTGAATCAGTGGGTAGCTTGGCCGCTTGGAACGGACTCCTACGGATATTAGCAACTATACTGGGATGACGGAGTTATGAGAACAAAAATAGATACGAATGGCTGGAACACAGGGTTCCGGCACAGGGTAAGAGGGCATTAAAACAAAAAAAAAAAAGGAAAAATAAAACGTGTGGAATGGGGTTGAGAGTGCAATTTACAAAGTTAAAAATGCGAGAATAACTAAACCCAAATACAGGAAGACAGGACACTGTTCCTCAGTGAGGTTACTGTTTCAGTGATCGCTTCCGTTGTTCAGGGACATATGAATTGCATCATGGGATAGAGAATTGAAAAATAAAGCATCACTAAAAAAAATTGACCAGGGCTTAGCCCTATGTGGGGCTTTTGAGAAAAGCACCCACAAAAACTAGATTCAAGCTGTATAGCTTAATAATCCACAAATTGTAGTATTGTATTAAAAATATATTGAAGTCAAAATGTGAAACTTAAAAAGCTCATAACACCTGTAACCCAAGCACCTCAGACAGGTGAATGGCATATGGATAGAGTTTAAAAATTTAAAGCCTCATAAAAAAATGCCAAGGGCTTCACACATGTGGGGCTTTTGAGAAAGCACCACAAAAACTATGTTCAAATTGTAAATAAAGCTTTTAGCCACAAATCAAAATTGTTAACTTTAAAAGCTCAGAACAACTCTAAACCAAAAGCACCTACAGACATATGAATGCATCATGGGATAGGGAATTAAAAAATTAAAGCATCACTTAAAAAATTACCAGGGCTTCGCCCTATGTGGAGGGCTTTGAGAAAAGCACCCACAAAAAATGTTCAAACTTAAATAACAACGCTGAAGAACACTGTACATACATGACTACAGGTAGTTAACTCTCAATAGTTTTACATGTAGGCCAACTGTATGTTAATTGCAGGTGATCTAGCAGGTAAAGGTTATAGAAAATAATATTAATATCATTGGTCGGCCGGGATTCTGGACTTTTTATTAACACTTTATTGAAAAGTCGCATTGCTTTATTACATTTTCTGTAATACAAAACCGCCCCCGCCCTCCAGATCCCCCGGACTCAGTCTGCAATGCAAAATTTCTACCCCCTTTCCAAACCAATTCACTAAGATTTAAGATTTTGGCCTCACATATTTATTTTTACTGAAATTGAAGGATCAAAAGGTTTTTATTTTCTGAAGCATTTCAATTTAAAAAATTTACTTGGCAAAGAAGGTATGATTAACGTTTTAATTGAGCGATTTACATCCGTATTTTAGGGAAAAAACGTACTCAGTATTTTACATCATTTCAGTACAAAATACGGGAAAAATCAGTACTACTTGGCATGTCTGTACCGCGCTCAAGACCCCTTTCACGCCTCCAATTATAATATAATTGAGGCTTGAGGGGGCTACTGCATAACGTATATAACGACTTTGTTTCACCTCATATACTTCTACTTCCCGAGGATCCCGACGGATTTGAGCGACTTCCCCGCATACAGTCCGGCTGATTTTGCAAGTGACGCGAGTCCCCGCCGAAGTACCAACACGTTTCCCGGCTCATTTTCATTGCCCGACTCGAAGACGTAGTCCCCGACATTCACGGCTAGCGGGACACAATTAGCAACCAAAGTCCCCGCTATGCCTTGCCGACTTCCCCGAACAGCCCTCGGGTACCCGGGGGCCGGGACTTCATTGACAAACGTTAGTCTTAGAGGCTGATTTCCCGGGGAGGTAGTTCCAGTAAATGAAACCAGAGGGTCGCATTATCTTAAAAACTGTACATTATCATTGACACGCCCTCGAGTTTCAGGAACGGAGCCTTGGCGGGAGAATGACACGAATAATAAAACCAGTATTTCCCCTCGATTACAACACAACAAGCAAGGTATACCTGAAAAATTTCCAAGATACGAAGATCTCAAATACCTTGTCTTGCAGTTTCAAGCTTATACACCACTGAAAAAATGTTTTTTGACGTTT